>OY987216.1:17463469-17617074 GCA_963920805.1 Primula vulgaris
CATTTATGCAAGCCACTTTATTTCGATCGAATAGTTTTAATGTTAAATCTTTGACGCTTCTAGAACAAATGTTTGATAATGATAATTCCCTAAAACACCACTACCTCGTGCTATCAAAATTCAGTTTCGCACTTCACGAAGTTTCTAATTCTACAGACCACAGAGAAATTTTGAGCAATAAGCTATCTCACACACTAGATCTAACTTCTTTCTTCTATGTAGCCAAAGATGATGCATATATATGACTTAGTTTACTTGTTTTTGCGGTGTGCCGTACATAGGATATGCTCCGTAGGCGGCAGCTGCAGCAGCATACATTCTGGGATCATAAGGTGGTGGGACTGCATATCCGCCATAGCTATCATACAATTGTCCCCCATGGTATGGACTCCACTGATTGCCAAAATCAAATCTTGTCTGCAATATCAAAGAAATAAATAAAGCAAACAATAACCACTTGCCAACTAAATTGTTGTTTTTAAGCCAAAAAATCAAATAAAAATATATTTTACCTGGACAAAATTAAGCTTTAAAATCAAATAAACATGTTTTCTAAGCTGGTGAATCTAGAAAGAAAATGTGAATAGATGGCCTTTGTTTTTCAGATGGTTTCTCTTTCGGGTTCGGAGATGATTAGGCCTACTAACGATTTGGTTCCTTTAGCCTATTCGGGGTTTGGTGATGAGGTACTTTTCATAATGTATTCTTGAAATTATATATACATTGCTGCATCCAAACCGAATTTACATTAATTTTTTGTGATACATAGATTAGTAATTCACCGATCAAATAATTCTTGTTCAAGCAATACTAATCAACCTAGTTAAACAAATTTTATCCAATCAAATAGAAAAAAAAGCACGGCTATGTGGTTTGTTTCTACACAGTGCGTCCACTTTTTTTTTTTAAAAAAATTCATCTTGAAAGTAAAAATATGGTTCATTAATAACATGTCCTGGTTAGTACGCACTTTCAACCAATATTATAAACATGATTTCATGTTTACGCATAGGAAATAAATAAAAATCTGGAAAGCGAGGTATAAGTTACCTGTTTATTCCCTGGGTTTCGTCCCCAAGAAAGTCGCACTGGTTGGTTGCCAATCGTTGCACCACTTAGTTTTTGCAGTGCTTCTTCAGCGTTATTTCTACACAGGTTAATCAAACAGATCATAATATGTTAGGTAATAACTAAAGAAATCTTAAACTTACGTAATAGCTAAAGAAATCTTAAACTTACGAAGGAAAAAAATGTTCAAGATAAATGGGTAATAACATTTTTAGAAAATAACTCGATACCTGGCGGCAAATTGCACAAATCCACAGCCTTTTCCAACAGGTATCTTTACTGAGACAATCTCGCCGTATTGTGAGAAAGGCTGCCTCAAATCTTCATCTGTGACATTAGGATCAAGACCTCCGACAAATATCTATTATCATTTATCACGAATATAAAACAAATAAATAATAACTTTAATAGGTGCTAAAATTAGTATGAAAACTTTGAATACAACAAAAGAACTAACAGTCGTGTTTGTTAAATCTCCATCGGATTGAGCTGAAGCACCATTTGGTGTATGTCCACCTAATTACTCACACAAAAAAAAAACAATAGGAACCAAAGTGAATGAATATTGCCATTTGGTGTATGTCCACCTAATTACTCACACAAAAAAAAACAATAGGAACCAAAGTGAATGAATATTATCGTTCTTTATAGGCACAGTGAATGAATATTATCGTTCTTTATAGGCACAGAAAAATAATGGATACTCGAAAAAAACAATAAAAAAATATGCTTTTAACATTGAATAACCACTATAATATAGACAACTCAAAAAATACAGTACTCCAAATAAATTATATATTACGTAGTGGCAGATAAACATATAGATTAAGTAATGAAAAAAAAAACTTTATGGAATTTAAAATGTTACTAAAGTGGTAATGAAAGATATAACATTTAGTATCTACCTTGACAAGAAAATTGTTGATATGCAGTTGATTTCCTAGGTGTAGCAGGACCAACGCGCATAGCCCTAGAGGAACAATATACGCCATTCATCTCAGTCAAAGCTTGCGATCTCTCGCTCTCATCCCCAAACCTTACAAAACCATACCCCTTCGAACGACCAGTGTTAGCGTCGATAACAACTTTAACACCTTTAACAGACGGATATTTACTCGAAAAAGTCTCGTGTAATAGAGTATCGGCAACATCTGGCGCTAAATCTCCGACAAATATAGAAAGATCTGAGTTGTTATTATTTGCACGCTTATCACCGGTGCTAAATGTTGCCCAGTTTAAACGGAAAGGGTTTTCAGCATTGGGCATAGGTTTTCCAGAATAATTTTGTAATACTTTCTCGGCAACAGCATGAGAAATAAATTCGACGAATCCATACCCCTCTGACATTTGAGTCTGCTTATTACGAATAATCTTTATTGAGATTATACAATTAGCCTGCAAATAAAATATGATAAGTATCATAATGATATTGTTCATGCAGAAAACATTAGACAGTGAATAAAATCAGATTACATATAAGCATTGCTCTCATATAAGTACTATTACATCGTCATTATGCAGTAAGTACACACTCTCAATAAAGAATAGTATTTTTGTTTTTAACGATAAAGATCAATCCGTGGTGGTACCTGGAAATACCACGGACTTAAGTGCAAACAAAAGGGTATAGCAAACTCAATTATACTATAAAAGTAAGCACGCGAAAAAAACTAGAGAGCAACAACATTATAGTAAAGAATGATGTTACATGTGCATTAAATAATAGGAGAGGGGGGCATCATTTTTAAATGTCGTTTTTTTTTTTATAGTTTGGCAGGTTGGTTACAAGTTTTAGAAAAAAGTAAGTTTATTTATCGAGATAGACCAACCATTGTGTGTATGCCCGTTTCAGAAACCTCACAAATTAGAAGGGACTTATGGCGCAAATATCAAGTATAAGCCGTATAACATAACTTTACAAATCCAGATATTCATCCATGCAGTATAGGCAAGGACAATACAAAGGCAAATAACACATTTGTTCAGAACTCGATACGAAAAAAAAAAGTTGTTTTGAGGCAGATATTTTAATAGGGTACCCATTTTAACACATAGTGGGTAGTGCTAGATCAGCCAAGAACATGTAAACCAATTGGATTAATTTTCCAAAGGTAAAATAAAAAATAATAATTGCTTTCGTTTATGTTATAAAAACAAAACCACTCCCAAAGAGTGCATAAAATATTGTGTAGGTCCTTCTTCGTGCAGTAGCTTGTAAGCAAATAAGAAAGTTCATGCTAGACTGAAAAAAGCTCTGTCCATCTACACTAAATCTTCAAGAACTCGGGCCAGAAACTCAAAACACGACCTGGCACGGACACGCCAAAAAGGATTTCTTTTAAAATTTAGGACACGACACTTAATGTTAATAGAGTATATAATTATATTTTTCATACATATGACATTTTCTATTTAAACAAACAACAATAATTTGTCATATTTATTTGAAATAAAGTTATTTTATGAAGTTCAAAATCGTGGTACTGGGATGATATATGATGCAAGTTCTATAACAGCACTAGTTTGATTAAGTGTTATCAAATATGTCAATTTGACATATTTATGTTAAACCTCCATTTTTATAAAACACTTTTAGATGCTTCTTATGTAAAAAAAATCCAAATATAATTCATTTTTCGACCTAGCTGTGAACAACGGCCGACACGCATGTGCAAGTGGTTAAAACAAGACATTTCTTCTCCATATATAGTCATAAGACTCACAACCCATATATAACCATTATGTCCCCATTAGTAGCTAGCTTACTGGTTTTCGAAGAAGTGGAGCATTCGAGGAAAAATACATGCATCATTCGATTCATTACCATAAGTTATAGAAGTCTTTTTCTCACTACCATTAGTACTCCACAGTAGGGGTGTACATAAACCGAAACAAACTGATCAAACCGACCGAACCGATCAAAAACCGATTAGTAATTGGTTTGGTTTGAAATTTGATAAACCGATTTAATCTGTTCGATTTGCGGTTTCAGTGGTTTTCAAACCGAACCAAACCGATTATTTTTATTCATATATAAAAGAATATAATTATTTATATATATACATCAATAAGTTGAGATATGATGTTTTACTTGCTATTTGTAGTTATTAATAATATATTTTGTTAAATCATTTGTAAATTTACTTGTTATTCGACTTTTGGTTTAAAGTTGCAAATGAAATATAAGCGAAAACTTTACGAAATTAGTGTAATTTTGAATATTGTGTTTTTTATTTGTTAAAGTTCAAACCAAACCAAACCAAACCAAACCAAACCAAACCGATTATGATTGGTTCAGTTCCAGGGATTTTTTTTTTCAAAACCGAACCGAACCGATTGTTTTTGATTGATTTGATTCGCATTTTACTCAAAAAGCGAACCGAACTGTGTACACCCCTATTCCACAGGAACCCAAATAAACTTAACATCTACTGTACAATTTGGCTAGTAGTAAAGATTCAAAAAAGACCTATAAAATAATCTGTTTCTTTTTAGGGTACGTAAATTCCGCCTCTGTTTCTAAAATGAAGAACAGGGAGATTGCATAAATGAGTTACCTTTTCGTCTTATTTCTCTGCCTTACATTTTACAGAATAAGCATCCAGAATAAAAACAACAACAAGAAAATAGCTTAAAGGCAAAACAATATACAAAATCCAATGTTAAAATCATTGATCCATAAAAACTTCACTCGCACCAAACCATAAATTAATTTTTTTCATAAACACGTTAAGATTTTTTATGTTATAAAGTAAAACTTATTTATGACTGCTTCATAATAGAGTTCTCCCTCACAGGGAACTAAATTTTTCTAGTTCCTTCCATAATATCAAGGAATATTTTGTATACCAGTTTAGACTTGAGATGCTAATTGTAAATCGAAATACATGGAATTGGAATTTGGAAGTGAAAGCAAGCATAATGTTTCTGCTTCAAAACATACATCATACTCATAATGCATCTTGTAAAGTTTTAACCAACTTTTTACAAATCTTGTACTTTGAGGGTTTTCACATTACATCAATCCAAACTACATTTGGATCCACCCACTGTTTCTCAGACACCTCCAAGGCACCAACAAACTACTACATTAATTACTGGGCGTAACTTAATAAAGTAATATGTTCCAATAATTTCTTTTCCACCCTAACTAGATTTATTTTTCGCACAAGATTTGATCAATAAAACTAATTTTCAGAGACAGTCTCAAACATTTTTTCTTCCCTCCAAATCACCAACTTCAGAAAGATCTATATTTCTTTTAAGTACGTTACCGTTTACACTGCCTTTTTTTACAAACACTTGCAAGAAAAAAGGCCAAAAAAACAATAACTGAGACAAAATTGGTTATACCAAGTCGGTTAATTAAAATGTGTAGATGTTAGCATATCACACATGTTATGCCACTGGATTTGTTAACATGTAGGTGGTTAAATGTTATTATATTGGAATGCTGAATTAAATCCAACCGCCCAAATTTAGAAACGGTTGAATTTTTTTTTTGGGTAAGTAGCAACGGTTGAATTGGTTTTGATTAATTTGACAAAACGAAGCACTATGTAGTGCATGTAAGAACACTAGCTAAAATTCCAGTATGTTGAAATTGCAAACTGTTTTGTTTCAGTTTTCACAAAAGGCTCCAACTTTTCTTAGTCCTGGATATTAACCAGATTCAGACCAACTTTAGATCATTGCCTACAAGCACTTCATATATAACCACTTATTCTGACTCACAAGGAGTTGCACTACTAATAAGCAAACTTTACTAAAAGTAGAATCACTTAAATGAGACAAAATGGTAAAAACATAACTAAAAGCAATGTATGAGCAACCTTCATATCAGTCACGAGCACCTACACTGCTAACTAATAAACATTAACCCGAAACAATCTCAGGAATTAACTAAGAAAATTACATGAAACCACAAGTTATTGCCCAAAACGGTGAATATAATCCCCCTTATAGCTTCTAGTGTTCTAAACAACATTTGTCTTTTACATATGTTCATTATGAAGTTAAGTTTTCTTGTTAACACGTATAAACCAACTTAAAATAGATCAAAGATTTCATTTTACCATCAAAAGAAAGGAGATTTCATCTCCACAAGAACTAATACAAATCCACTTATTCAATTAACTCAGCTGATATGCAAACAGTAAATATGTAGAAACAGATATAGTAAAGGATGAAACTACTACACATATTACCTTCCTCTTTAAAACCATTCTCAATTGATAACTTAATATTATTCTGCAAAAATATCCTATTTTTCAGCTCCTTTTAGCTTAGTTTCAAACAATTCTTGTTACCGACATGTTACCGACTTCAAATGGATTAAGATTGATTGTTTACTATCAAAAGAAAAGGAAAGGTTACTAGTCGTCATTGAAAAGGTGTGACACAACTTATCATCACACATTACCCACATTAACTGACATAACCAAAATACAAAGAAATACTGGGAAAATTGCAATGTAGTAAATTTTTCATTTTAACAACCATAGTACCATACCATGCACATAAAACGGTAATTAACTCTGCTAAAGATTCCATTCTCAGTTCATATTAACATCAAACATATCTCTTCCCATCAATTTCAAATGCATAAATACTCCGATTTTTACAAAGAAGAATGATGTTTGCCACAAAATTTCATCATGCTGTTTTCTTATGTTATTTCTTTTATTAACAATATAAGACATTTTTTAATCTATACAACATACTAAAAATGGCGTGTGAACATACCATTATTCTTGTACATCATCCACATAGAAAATATTATCTTTTTACAAGCACCCGATTCCTATGTAATACTATTAAAATCAATTAACTGACAAACCAAGGCATAAAAACAAAACTTGATATATAATGTATCAAATATTTCATCACAATTTAGGACTTACCCTATTTTAGTGTGTTATTTCCCTTAATTCACTTTATTAAAACATCCAATCTACCTTTATAAAATATACCAAAAAAGAGTATGTGTTATGCTTTGATAGCTTTATACATTGTATTATATACCAAAAAAGAGCATGTGTTATGCTTTGATAGCTTTATGCATTATATTATTCATGTACACCCATCATCCAAGTTAAAGTTCCTTTTCTGACAAGCAGTTGTTAGCAACTGTACAGCAATATCAACAAACAAAAGTTAAAACATACACTAAATACATAAATACTGCTCCAGATATGCTGATGCTAATTACTTCCAAATATAACAGACGTGGAATTTACAAATCCCACGTTTATGTGGCATTTAATTTTTTTTGTTTTTTTTTTTGTTTTCTTCTTTTCTTTCTTCACGTGCTGTGAATTTTTATCTTTTTATTTTCTTCTCTTCGTATCTTCTTATCCTCTGAATTCATTCGTCCTTTTAATATATACAAAATTCCCCAATTTTACCCAAAAACTTCCCCAATTTTATCCCAAAAAAACCCTAACCATCAACCATCAAATTCCTTCATATATCAAATTAATAAATTTTTTTATCAAATCAACATCACTCTACCACTACAATTTGTAGTGGTAGAGTGATGTTGATTTGATAAAAAAATTTATTAATTTGATATATGAAGGAATTTGATGGTTGATGGTTAGGGTTTTTTTGGGATAAAATTGGGAAAGTTTTTGGGTAAAATTGGGGAATTTTGTATATATTAAAAGAACGAATGAATTCATAGGATAAGAAGAGACGAAGAGAAGAAAAAGATAAAAATAAAAAGATAAAAATTCGCAGCACGTGAAGAAAGAAAAGAAGAGAACAAAAAAAAAATAAAAAAAAATGAATACCACGTAGACGTGGGATTGTAAATCTCACGTCTGCTATATTTGTCTGGCATATTTTTATTTGTAAGTAATTAACATGTGTGAAAGAGAAATCCCCATGTACTACATACTAGTATATATCATTATTTCACCAGATGTACATGCAGTACTAACACTATTCTAGCGTAATATTTACTTTATTCATCCTATATAATATTATTTAATTATCCATTACGAAACTATGTGTAATTTTGACCGGATAAGAATTTGTATCAAAATTGTCGGAATGAAAATTTTCAAAAATTGATCATATAGTTCAAATGTTAAATTTTATGATTAAATTTTACAAAAATTCATTTTAACAATTTTAATACAAGTTATAAAACGATAAAAATTACACGTAATTTAGTAATGAACAATTAAATAGGAGATAATTAGTTTGTTTATTAGGAGTACAGATCACACTATTCTTGTACAGTATCATCACGCCAAAGATTCTTTTTTCTTACAAGCTGTACTTGATAGGGATTGAACACTGTTAAATAAACTAATTTAATTAACAAAATATAAAAACATACAGTATATATATATACATATATATCACGCCGTACCGATGCAGTAGTACTAACACTATTCTCTTGTGTTACTTCCTTTATTCACCTTATTAAATACTTCTCATCTATACAAAATGCCAAAGTGCTAGCCTACACACACACTAATCTTGTACACTATTATCACAGCAAAGACTGACTCCTCTTACACGCTATTAAATCATATATATAGAAAGAGATAGAGGTAGCAGTACTAAACACTATTATTTCCTTGTGTTTATTCCTTCATTCACCTTATTAAAATACTTCTAAGTTTAATCTATACAATATACTAAATTTAGCTTGTGCTATACACACATTAATCTTGCACACTATCACCACAGCTAGCAAAAACTGACTCTTCTGAGTTATGATAAGCTATTAAATCAATTAACTAACAAACAAACTACTATAAAACAAACAAACAATAAAACTTGCACATATAGACACATATACGTATATATCAACATAAATACATACATACAGATAGAGAGTAGTACTAACACTATGTTCGTGTGTTAACTCCTTTATGCTAGTTTTGGTACTAGGCCCAAGATCAACGGGGCTAGATCCCCACAAAAATCGACCTATTTTAGAGCCCATTTTCAGAAGTACTTGTTTTGTATAATTGTTCTTCTAATTATTCTTAATAAACATTGTTGTATAAATGGTTACAGTTATAAATTTAAGTGTTCGGGTTCACTTATAGACCTAAGTTAGAATCTCCCTCACATCATCACATTTCTATTTGTTTACTTTTTATATAACTAATTATGTGTGAAACCATAGTTTGAGATGATATTTTTCCACGTCTTCTATATTAAATATAGCTGGAAAAAGGTTCGGTATTTTTTTTAAAATTAACATACTTGTTCTTTTTTTCCCTAGTATGATTTTGATTTCAGGTTTTTTTGACAAAATTTGTATAATATATTAACTATAATTATTGCATACTTGATTATGTTTACTCACTTTGTCTCGTTTTGATATATTTGAGCTAAATATTTGCTATTTATTTATCTTATATCTCTAAATTTAATGCTTTTAAAACGGAAAAGGCCCCATTTTTTTTAATGGCCTACAGCCTCTAAAATTCTGGCTTCGACTCTGCCTTTATTGACCTCATTAATTACTTCCAATCCACACAATATACTAAAATTAGACTGAGCTATACACACATTAATCTTGTACACTATTTATCACAGCTAGCAAAAACTGACTCAACCTCAGTGACTCCTCTTATAATCTTTTAAATCAATGACTAACAAACACTAAGACATACACACACATAAATGCATACACATTTATATACATAGAGAAAGATAGGTAGTATTACTGACTATTAACTCTATTTCCTTTTGTTAAGTCCTTTATTCACCTTATTAAATAAGGTCTAATACAAAATGCTAAAAATTAGCCTGCACTATGCACACATTGAACTTGTACACTATAAGGTAGTAAATCAATGACTAACAAACAAGATATAAAACAAACAAACAAACAAACACTAACACATATACACATAGAGATATATATAGACCTCTCCGGCAGAAGAGAAGCAGTTATGGAGGTAATCCTCCTCCATCCAGCTGTGCAAGTCCCCGACCCAAATAGTCTTGTTCTCACCGTTAGATCCATTGTCACCGTGCTGCGGTGTACGGTGGTGGTGATGGAACTGATGGTTATAATGCTGAGGTGACGGTGGTGGTGGTCCCGTATGGTACGGTAAATAATGCGCCGGCATTATCATCGCCGGATACACCCACCCCGCCTCACCTCCTCCGTTCGATTGCATCTCTAATAAATATTATATATCTCTCTAAATACTAAATACTAAATACTAAATACTAAATACTGTGTATATTTTTGGAGAAAGAGTGAAGGGGTGAGGATTTATGAACTTGGTTAGGGTAAATTGGTTAAAGGGTAAAATGCAAATAACCCCCAGTAACTATGAGTCATTTGCAAATTACCCTCAAGAACTATTAAACTGTCATTCTTAAACGGTGTAATTTTTAAATCATTTGAACGCTTTACAAAATTATTTGTTTGATATACGTAGTTTGTCAATGCAGATGAGTTAGAGATAACAGTCATTTTAGAAAATCCATCCGAAGAGACTTTATATATAAAAAAAATTATTTCAGTGAGGAAAACTTTTCTTTCTGTCATTCTGTAAAATTTTACTTGATATGCATGAATTTTGAATAACCGATTGTAATAAATAAAAATCTAACCAAAATGGATCATCAAGCATAAAGTTATATTGTTTAAAAGATGCCACTAGGGGTTAATTGCAAAAAGTTTGACAGTTTATGTGGGTTATTTGTAAAATTTGATAGTTCCAGGCGGTTGTTTGTAAATGATATATAGTTCTAGGGGGATATATGCATTTTACCCAACTGGTAAAGCTAAGCCCTATTTGTGATGAGGGAGAGATATGGGCCGTTAGATGAGGAGGTGGTTAAGGATCTGGACCGTTGATTTGTTACCCAAGTGGATAGGTACTAAGAGAAAAGCTGTTATAGTCGCCGCCAAGTTTGTTTCACTTCTTTAGATCTCTTCTTTCAGGGTTTCCTAAAAAATGATCTATTTTAGTTTGCAATTATATTTTTAGTCCTTGTATCTTTAGGTGAATGTTATAATAGTTTGTTTTTGTGTTTTTGGTTGTAGAATTGGACTATATAATAGTGAAAACGTGACATTGTTGTTCTCAGGTAAATGTTATTGTATTAAACTAACTATATCAATAGGCGTTTATGTTTTTTTTACTGAAACGTAAAATCGAAAAGGTCTTGCTCAGGAAGAAAGTCGACTTGTGTGGATCCTTTTGCAATTTGAATAGGCATTTATCCAAGTTGATTAGTTTTTAATTTGAATGGATCATCTCTATTGTGATTTTGAAATTAAAATATGAGATCACCAAAATTGTTTCCGATTTCGAGATAAATGGAAAAGATACATGGGTCATGAGTAAGTATGTGGTTATAACACATGTAGAAATGGGGATGCTAAATTTAAATAAATCAAAATCAAATAATAAAATTGGTTACAGTACATATTATTTTTTAAAAATGGATGATGTTCACTCTCTACTTTTACAAACACCATTTTTTGTGTATGGGGTGTCTAAATACAATATACTAAGTCGTCTTCATTAAAAGTAGGAAGGAAGGGAAAATCATTAAATTCTATTAGCCTTGTGAAGAAAAATGTCGCATTTTTCTAGTGAAAATAATATTACTCTTCAATGGCCAGCGTATCCAAAATTTGGGACAGACAATGTCTCAAATTAATAATATGAGAACTAAATAAAATGTAGACCAAACTATTGAGACAATGTTGTTATTATTTTTTTAATGATTTTGTACTTATTTAATATAAAGTATATTTCTCTTTTAGGGTTTGTTTGACTATTGCACAGCGTTGTACCAGTTTAGGCTCAGATGCACAAACTTCTAGTTTACGTAGGTAGTCATAGATTTAGATGTAACACTCAGCTTACTTTAGAAAAAGCAATCATCGCAAAAGAGAATTTAAAAAACGGTACAATGACAGGTTCTAAATCTGGTAATGACCAGAAAAACTTTTCACATTGAATATTGTTTTGTTTTAATCTCAAACTAAACACTTCTGAAGTCAATTTCCACTGTTACTTTTATCATTCTCAACTTCATTCAATTCCCATTAATCATTATTCTATACTCACATAAACCCAATATTTTTGTCAAAAGAGAGGTGAAAAGGTAAAAAAAATTAGAGCACTTCTATATATATATATATATATATAGGAAATATGTTTAGTTTAATCAGTTTTTTTACTTGCAGTTGAAAATGAACACCATTTATGAAGATTTAAATTTCTCGTTACAGTTTTGTATCAATGTTGGTCATGCAATTTAAAGAAAATTTTGGATATGGGCTCAGTACCAATTGTGATTTGTGCTATGGGTCAAAAGATAAACTTAAATGGATCTAGTATTGGGCCCTAATCGGTACTCGTTGCTTCTCTCTCTTTCTCCTCGCCTCTCTATATCTTTTCGTAGGGATGGATTCAGGTAGGAGCCACAGGTGACCATGGCCATTATATATATATATGTATAATTCAAATTTTATTATTTACAGTTTATATCCTCCGTAAACCAATAGAAGTAAGTAAATGACTGCTTGCTATTTTAATGCAACGTCGTAGTTGAGTTTTGGAAGAGCTTTAGTGTTTTCATTTTTGTTTAATACTGCTTTTTCCAAAAAAACAATAATAGTATATGGGGATCGAGATAAAGGGTTCATTTGAGCCAGTGACAAATCTAGAATTTTAAGTAAAGGTAGACGGGACAAGACATATATAAAAAATTATCAAATTGCAACAATGTATATAAATACATAATGTATTATTGTTGGAAACTATATCAAATGTCATTTAAACTACCAAAAAATATAAAAATATATGAGTTTATATGATTCAATCTTAATTTTTCAAAATAAAATATTTAACCATAAGAAAACTCATTAAACAACTAAATTTACTACATCTTTTATTTTTAAAGCATATAATATTTGAACTTTTTTAAGAGAACAAAATAAAAGTCAAAGTAATTTAAAAAAAATGCAAAAATGAAATTCTAGAGATGTGACAAAGTCGAACAAGTAATAAAATATAGTAACAATTACTTTTCGGTCTTTAAATTTTTTTTAAAAATTATAAAGAATAACATTGAAAAATAATAATTAAAAAAATTGAGTTGGGCACAACATTTGAACTTATGATCTCATGTCAAGTAGTGAGATAGGTTTCCACTACACCAATGAAGTAAACATGAATTTTAGTTTGCATTTAATTTTTGGGGCAATTAACAAAAGCATACTCTATTCCTATTATATTAGTAAAAACATACCCTCAAAAGTTAAATTACCAAAAACATACCTATATATATTTATTATTTTTTCAATTCTAATTAAACCATAATCTAACCTATCTCTCTCTAACCGCAACTCTCTCTAACCGCAACTCTCTCTCTCTCTCTAATCGCACATCTCTCTCTAACACACGATAATCGCACCTCTTTCTAACACGTGCTAATCACCCATCTATCTCTAAAAATGATTAAAAACTCACAAAATATGCATATGTTAATTATAAAACGTCATACCCTAATTTTAAAATTTCATACCATAATTTCAAAACTTCATACCATAATTTCAAAAACTTCATACCCTAATTTTAAAACTTCATACTCTAATTTTAAAACTTCATATTCTAATTTTAAAACTTCATACTCTAATTTTAAAACTTCATACCATAATTTCAAAACTTCATACCCTAATTTCAAAACTTCATACCCTAGATATGATTTTCTCTCAATATTGTACATATGGATTCTTGTCTTTCAACTTGAAACCCACAATGTTTACAATAGTCTCAAAACTCAATAAATAGAAAACAATCTCACCAATTCCATATATTTTTCATATATTACGGGGTATCAAATAGTGTAATATTTGTGTATTACGTATGTATATATCTGTATTTATATATATATGGATATCTATATAATCTAGATGGTGTTCGGTAGTTAGTGACGAGTTTTCGTGATGGAGGAAGAGAGAGATATATAGTGATATATTAAAGAAAGATATATAATACAAGAATGGAGGAGACAGAGAGTAAGATCAAAGAGAGGTAAAGAGAAAAATTGATGAGAGAAAAATTGATGAGAGAGAAAATGAAGAGATATATAGAATAATTTGTGAGAAAGAAGAATGGAGGAGAGACAGAGAGTAAGATGAGAGAGATAAAGAAAATAATAAACAACATTAAATTTAAATTTGTTTGGTATGTTTTTGATAAATTTAAATTTGTTTGGTATGTTTTTGATAGTTAAAGTTGTAAGAGTATGTTTTTGGTAATTTAGTTTCAAAAGTAGTATGTTTTGTTAATTTATCCTTAATTTTATATATCATTTAACTCTTTTATAAATAAATATTCAGAATTAAATATAAATATTATTTTTTTAATATATTTTTTTCTCCCGAACGTACACTTACCCACCCTTGCCGCCATGCCCAAACATAAATCCGCCCCTGATTCGAGCTAGATAACTGATTCTAAAACTAGTAGCCAGCTTTCACGTTTATTTATTTGATCATAACACTGACCAAATGCGAGCACCTTTTTCCTTTCTTTTTTTGCTTGACTAACCATTAGTAAATGTAACATCAAAAGCAATTAACATTTCCCAAGCATAAAAATCCAAGTTTTCACTGTTTAAATACTTGACAAGAAATATTCATAGTTGTTGTAGGATATTATTGGACTATGACGAACATCTCGTATGCTGTGAATGGTATAACTCGACACAGCATCGCGCTAACACGCTGCCATCGAAATGGCATAAAAGACATTTTCCCATTACCTTAAGGTAACTGTGGATAAGGGCTTGTCTTATTCCATTTTGCGTCATCGAGTGTACCTACCCCCTTCGGTACTCGAATTAACGCAACCCTTTTACGGTTATACCGATGCTGGTTACTTATCAGACCCGCATAAGGGATATTCCTAACATGGTATGTCTTTGCCATTAGGAATAAGGCGATATCTTGGAGGTCTTGGAATGACTCCAAACGAATCACTCTGATCTCGTGCTCTATGAGACGACTAGAGAGTGTATATGGCTTCGAGCTCGTATTAGCCATATTTGAATTATATATGATCTGTCTCACGATCCAGATAAAACACTTGTCATAGAAGACAACTTGTTGTTATCGATCAAGAGAGACATGACTACATTATGCTATTTAGCATTTATCGTCGAAATAAATCTTCACATATGAAGTTTAAGAGCATCTTGTCGAATGCTCGTTTTATTCCACATTATATTTTCTTCCATACAGTTGTGTGCAAGTAAATGAAGCATCCAGTCGAATGCTCGTACTGTTTCTTGAAATATGAAATCCTTGCACCCAGCCGTGTGCAAGTGAGGGGGAGCATCCAGGTGAATGCTTATTGTACTAATTACTACTTAGTCGAAATCCTCGCACTCTGTCGTGTGCAAGTGAGGGGGAGCATCCAGTCGCATGCTCGTGTACTCTTTTTATCCTTAGACCAAGGTTTTTTCCCACTGGGTTTTCCTTGGCAAGGTTTTTAGCGAGACACGTTCCCATTATATCTCACTTAAGATTGCCGAAATTAGGGGGAGTATCCTGTTGTATACTTCTTACCACTGTGTACTCTTTTGCCCTTCGACTAGAGGTTTTTCCCACTGGGTTTACTCTAGCAAGATTTTGATGAGGCACCTGTTTTGTGGTTGATCCCCTACTACTACCACTGTTGCACTCTTTTTCCTTCGATCAGAGATTTTCCCATTGGGTTTGCTCCGGCAAGGTTTTGATGAGGCACACTGTTTTGTGGTTAGTTACTTACATGATATTTCGGCCTATATCATTCGGCTACACAGTTTCTCCTAGGTACCGGTTTTGTCCCACACTGGGTTTTCCGGGCCTAAGGTTTTTATGTGTTTAGCACTGCGAATGTACTCGACTCAAATCGACTGCATGAAGACGAAGAATTCAAGGCGTCCAAAGGGGGAGTGTTGTAGGATATTATTGGACTATTGGGCCTTACTCATAGTGGGCCTAAGTTGGGCTTTATATCTTGTATAACCCTAACCTCTACTATATAAAGAAGGTTAGGGTCCTCTTGTATACACACATTCTGATGAATAAAGACCTACCGTTCACTCTCTCTATGTTCTTTCTATGTCTCCTATATAATATATATACTGAGCTAATAAGACTCACAACAATAGTGATATTATAAGTGGTATATTAGTTAGTAGTCTAAACAAATAATAAGAGTAAGACTTTGTAAATTATTTTTCTGCACTACAAAAAAAAATTAAACGAGCCATGCTCCGGAACCGTTACAAACCTGTCAACAATTTAGAAACCGGGCAAGAAGCCGTTACAAATCAACTAAGCCGTCTACCCTCGCTACACAGCTCGTAGTAAAAATTTAATCTACGGTTTACAGTGGATTGATCCAGACCGTATATTAAATCTACGGTTTACAGTCAATCCACTGTAAACCGTAGATTTAATCTACGATCTGGATCAATTCTGTGTAAATTACACAGTTAGTCCATACTTTTCAGAAATTACACAGTCAGTCCCTGTGCGAAAATTACACAGACAGTCCCTGAAAAAACAGAATGTTACGTTTTTTTTTTTTAAATAAACTTTTATTCTACACTTTCTCTCTTTCTCTCAAAAACCCCCAATTTTCATCCAAAAAAACCACTCAAATCAATCAACCACAATAACTATCAAATTTCTTAACAAAAAACCCCAAATCATCAATCAAATTTATCCATAATTCAAGATATATCTTTTATTCTCTAATTTATTATTTATTTTATGTAATTTCAATTTGTAAAATAGGAAAAAATATATAAAATATGCAAATTGATTATTCACTTAGCTATATATAATTGTTTGTTGTTTGTTTATATTAATTATATTAATTATAATAATTGTTGATATTTGTCCCATTTTTGCATTATTTATTTATTTTGTGTAATTTCAATTTGTAAAATAGGAAAAAATATATAAAATATGCAAATTGATTATTCACTTAGCTATATATAATTGTTTGTTGTTTGTTTATATTAATTATAGAAATTATAATAATTGTTGATATTTGTCCATTTTTGCATTATTTATTTATTTTTGTGTAATTTCAATTTGTAAAATAGGAAAAAATATATAAAATATGCAAATCCATAATTCACTTAGCTATATAGAATTGTTTATTGTTTGTTTATATTAATTATAGAAATTATAATAATTGTTGATATTTGTCCCATTTAATAAAAAAATTATGTTTTTTTATTGAAATTTGTTTATTTAGATATTTATTACTAATGGTTTGGTTATGATGTTACATGTTTATGATGGTTATTTGTTTTGATTGAGAAAAATAAAAATTGTTACTCTTTATTAATATTTACCCGTTTTGAAAATTAGGGGTTTTTATAAAATTATGTTTTTTAATTAGGTTGTTTGGCCAAACACCAATAAGAATTGGGGTTGTTGATATTTTATCCGTTTTATAAAAAAATTGAGTTATCATTGTTTGGTGATCATTAAATGTGTTTGGTTATGATTAAAAAATTGAGTTATTATTGTTTGGTTATGATTAAAAAATTGAGTTATTATTGTTTGGTTATAATTGAGTTATCATTGTTTTGGTTATTATTAATTGGTTATCATTATTTGATTATCATTAATTGGTTATCATTGAGTTATCATTGTTTGGTTATAATTGAGTTATAATTGTTTGGTTATCATTAATTGGTTATCATTGAGTTATCATTGTTTGGTTATCATTAATTGGTTGTTTTATCATTGTTTGGTTATCATTAATTGAGTTATATTTGGTTATCATAGTTAGAATGGCAGAGGCAGGTCCACATATTAAAGGAAGGTTGGGTATTTTACGACAGACCGGTCACATTTCTAATCAGACTTGGGATGCTGGAAGAGAAGCGGGTAGAGGAGATGCCAATAAGATTAGGGTTTATAATTATAGTTGGCAGATACCGACGCATGACAGAGTAGTTTAAAATATGATTAGGACTGGTTTTTATGGTATTCACACTATAGGTAATTATACCGTAGACCGAGGCTTGCTTACAGCCTTAGTTGATAGGTGGCGTGATGAGTCGCACACGTTCCATTTTGTCGGTGGAGA
The DNA here is from genome assembly GCA_963920805.1 of Primula vulgaris. NCBI lineage: Eukaryota > Viridiplantae > Streptophyta > Magnoliopsida > Ericales > Primulaceae > Primula > Primula vulgaris. Next base: position 17,481,646 of record OY987216.1, read on the forward strand.
GTTGGGGATATCTTTACAGGATGTAGAGATTATGCTTGGTCTCAGGATGGATGGTCTTGCTGTTACCCGATCGGAGCGGAATGATAACATGGCGAGCATGTTAGATATGATAGAGAGTTTGTTGGGTGTTAGACCGGGTGACAATCAAGTGGATACAAACTGTTTGATAGTTAGACTTGATTGGATGTTACACACCTTTGACGAATTACCCCCCAACCCTAGTGAGGAGCGTTTGCTATATCAGTCTAGGGCTGCCATGTTATTATTACTGGGGGTACATGTGTTTTCGGATAAGAGCAGTGATCAGATTCCACTATGGCCTCTGCCGTTTCTGGAGGATTTTGACACATGTGCTGAGTATAGTTGGGGATCAGCTCTTCTGGCCTGGTTAGAGGCTAATCTATGCAAGTTGGTACGTTGTAAGGCAAACGGAGTAAGCGGGGCGGTGATGTTTCTCAATATGTGGGCGATTACCAGACTACTGCCGGTTAGACCATATGAAGAGCTGCCGGAAGATATCGAGCCACCTGAGGGCTGGCCTAGGTTCCCCCTCGGTTACAGGTATGATATTATTTAGTTTTTGTATTGGATTTGTGTTTTTTTTTTATTGTGTCATCTATCATTTACTTAGCTGCCGGTTATATTTATTGTTTATCGGGTTATGTTTGTATATTACAGATGCAAGATTTGGAGGCAAACTAACCTTAAGCCATATGTCTACGGACATAATGTGGTCCACATACGTGACCAGTTTGACAATATGTCGTCTGAACAGGTAAATTTTAACTTTCTTATTTCCTACATGCAACTTACGTATTATATGTTGTATATGTTTGCATTGGTCTTATGTTCGCAGAATTTATTACTATTATTTTGAAACCCTTGTTTACATATTCTAATAATAATTTTGCTGATTACAGATAGTGTGGCAACCTTACGGGAATCTCCATGACTATCCGGAATACTGCACGCGGGGCCGTTAGATGTGGCATTGTTCTGTGCCTCTCATTTGTAATGAGAAGATTGAGTTCCACCCCGCGGACAGGTTCATGAGACAGTTCGGTTTTGTTCAGCATGTCCCTACATATATTTGGAAACCCAGAAAGGGTCACGACAAGGATAGAAGATTTGGGATTGGGCAAAAACACGATTGGCCTGCACTTTTTACAGAGTTTATAGCCGTGTGGAATGACCGCCACAACAGGCTTGTTAACGGCGAATTTGGTACGGGGACATCACCGGATTACATGAGATGGTATAGAGAGAGGACCCGCATCTTTATAAACCCACCTGAACTTGCCCCGCCATCTCACGGTTTCCGGGAGCATGCGGGGTTGTTCAATAAAATGGTAACAACTAATTAAAGTTCATTAATATTTGATTGTTATTTTTTTGTTTGTATATTTCAATACTTATAAATCGTTTTTTATTGGTTTTTATTTTTATCAGAAAGCTGTATTGTGCCGCAATTTCAAATCGTTCAAACGGCTAAAAGAAAAAACGGAAGTGGACTTACTACGAAAGGACTTCGCTGAAATGGGAATGAATCTGTATGGGTCAGCTGATGAACAGTCGGTTGAGGAGGATGACGACGACGACGATGGTGATGACGACCTACGTTACGACCCAAGAACTTACACTAGGGCTTCAAGTTGTCGGCGTCCCGACGAAAGAGGCAGAGGGGAAGGCGAATCTAGTAGCGGCGGGCGTAGCGGGGGTAGAAGAACGAGTGGAGATCGACCCCCGACTGCAGATCAGGGTCCGGGTCCGAGTTCAAGCGGTCATGGTCGTCGTGCTTCTTTTGCTGGGTCGGAGTACGTTCAGGATGATGTTCCGTTCGATCATCATAGACAATCGTTTGGGTCGTACGACAGTTGGAGTCGAGGATTGACACTTACATCCCACGAGCGTGCTCCGCAGCCAGAATCACAGCATCGACAGAGACGGCGTACGGAGTTAAACGAAATCGAAGAGTCTACTGAGCCGTCATTGGAGAGATTAACATCGGCGGGAAAGATACTCCCTACGTCCAACTTTAAATCATTTAGTCATTACAAAAAAAAAAATGCACATATCTGTTTTTTGTATTTGAATTTTATGTTTGATTTGTAAGTTTTATTCTTAGCTGAGTTGGAATATTATAAATTTGTAATATTTTTTCTACAGGTTTGTTATTATGGTAGCACAAAAAAACAGTAAAGGTCATGCTGAAATTTAACCAACCATAAAAAAAAACACTACAAACCGTAAAAGTAATCTACGAAATGCAGGACCAATATTAATTTAAAAATATTGAAATTTAACCAACCGTAAAAAAAAACACTACAAACACTAGTTGGGTTGATTTGTACGTTTGTAAAAAATATTCTGTATTTTAATTGATATGACCAATATTGAGTTTTTACAAAATACAGGGAATGATTTGCAATTTTCTAAAAAATACATACAAACCGTACATTTAATGTACGGTTTGTATGTATTTTATGCAAACCGTAAAAAAAATGTACGGTTTGTACCCTTGATTTAAGCAGTGATCATTTTACGAATGTACTTTTTGCACTGAATCACCGTTAATAACGTAAAAAAAAAAAAAACTACAAACCGTAAAAGTAATCTACGGTTTGTAGTGTAAATGACATTGGATACCATATCCATCAAATGCATCCGACAACACTTTATTACTTTTGAATTATTATGAGTTGACAACCCTATCCAAAAATGACTACTCAATGCATTATTAAAGTTTGGAAATGACTACACCAAAAAAAACACTACAAACCGTAAAAGTAATCTACGGTTTGTAGTGTAAATGACATTGGATACCATATCTATCAAAATAAATCCGACAACACCTTATCATTTTTGAATTATTATGACTTGACAACCCTATCCGAAAATGACTACTCAATGCATTATTAAAGTTTGGAAATGACACCATCTTGTAGTTTCTGAAATTAACACTATAAATATAGCTCATTTTTGCCAATTCTAACAAACCCTAAAATCAAACACAAACACATTTCAGAAATCTCTTAAAAAATACTCATTTCTTCCCAAAAAAAAATATAAACAAACATTTTTCGAAAATGAATTACAACTATAGTTATGACAACAACCAATGGAATAACAACAATGCGAATTCATCCAGTGGCTCAAACGATGAGCTAACTGATTATTCAGAGCATTTTGAAGTTGATGAATTGACTTGGGAAACAAGAGATGAAATGCTTGCTGATCTTGCTGATGTGGCTGGAAATTGGGGTTTCATTCTTACGATTCGTAGGTCTGGAGGGGGTGATGGGAGCAGAACACCATATGTTGATATTGTGTGTGATAAATCGGGGGTTTATGAAAAAAAGAAACCATCTTCCGTAAATTCAGGTACAAAGAAAAAAGATTGTCCATTTTTCATTAAAGGTTACGTAGTTAATGGTGAATGTTTTGAAATGTTTTGAAAAACTGCCGTAAAAAAATCCCTGACGAGGAGTGGCAAACGTTTCTAGATGATTGGGGTTTATTGGTTGATTCTGAGTCGATAGAGGAGTACAATCATAACCGAGCTTCTTTCAATTCCTCTTACAAATCGTACCCTGCTGTGATTAAGTATGTAGACAAGCTTTTAAATGATTATGCTGAAAAGTTTGTTGCATGCTATACCAACCATACAACACATCTAGGTAACAGAACTAGCAATCGAGCCGAACAACAACATGCGAAGCTGAAAAGATCCCTTTCCACAAATACTGGCACGCTTGAAAATGTTTGGGTAGAGGTGAATAGAATTCTAGAAAAACAGTTTGAGGATTTTAAGATGAAGTTGGATAAATGCAAGTCTTATTTTCCACATTCTGAACGAACACCTCTATTTATAAATCTTAGGTCGTATATCACACACTATGCCTTTGATTTATTATTTCAAGAACACAAAAAATGTAGTGGCCAGGCTGATGAGAATTGTTCTTGCGGTTTCAAATTGTCTCACGGGTTACCTTGTCATCATATTATGAGTGAACATATTTTATTCGGGAAGCCTCTTCCTCTAGAATATATTCATCCATTCTGAAAAAAATTAGACGTAATTGATGATAATGGGAACACCGATGATTATGGGGTAGAGGGTGATCTAGAAGAGTTTAAAAGTGTTTATGCTAGCAAAACTAATGTTGAAAAACGACGTATGAAAACACAACTCCGAGAGATAACCGTACCATCTAGAACATCCATGAGTGACACCGAATTGAGACAAAATAAGAGGAGACCTAGAAAGGGAGACAATTCTAGTAAGAGAGATAAGTCGGGATGGGAGTATGTGGAGGAACAGAGTGCTGGTGCTAGAAGAGACAAGGGCAAAGGCAAGGCGGATGAAACACCGGAGGTAAGGGTAAACCCAACTAGGAGGCCGCGAAACCAAAACCCTAAACCCACCCCCAATAGGCAAAACTTCTTGTACAGTGACCAAATATGGGTCATGTTACATAGTTACATCGAAACGGTTTATGATGTGTGTGGGGATGGTAACTGTGGGTTCCGGGTACTTGCAAATGCGACGGGTAAAGAGCATGGGGAAGATGATTGGTATGTGGTAAGATGTGAGTTGTTTCAATAGATGCAGCAAATGAAAGGTGTTTATTATGAGCTGTTTGAGAATCTTGACTTTGAAACTTACCGGTATGATTATATTTTATCAAGTTTGAATTTTTATCATGCTACAAATCCCGCACCTTCTGACAAATGGATGAGATTTCCGTCTTATGGTTTCTTAATTGCTTCTCATTATAATATGTCAATTGTATTGTTGTCCTTATGGCAAAATAAAAATGGAGGGGAAAACGTGTGGAACGCCACTTTTTTACCTCTTTATACTGGTCCGCCTCAGGAAACGACATATTACATCCCGACTGTAATGGTGTTCGTCAACAGTTGTCACTATGCTCAGGTTATTCCTAAAGAAGGGATCTTCCCAATGCCAGGAATTATAGCACAGTGGGAACAAACACGCACTGAGGCAGCTGCGCCATGGAAGAAACTTTTTCGACCAAATTTCAAGTTATATATGGCGCTGGAAAAGCAATCGGGAAAGAAAAAAGCAAATGAAGAAGAAGCTATAGATCTAAGTCCATAATCAGTTTTTTTTTAATTTTATGTAAATTACTATTTTTTCCAATTTGTTGTAAATTTATATGATGTAAACAAATGTTTAATAAATATGTTTTATGAAATTTAGTTCATGTTTGCATATTGAGTTAATTTCTTTTATGAAATTTATATAATTTATGATTGTTTCATTCAAGAAAATTGACGATTGACACCAAATTGACGACTTAGTTAATGTTTCATATTGCGTTATACAAGTGTTAAAAACAAACCAAAAAAACTTTACAAAAATTGACGATTTAGTTAATGATTCAATAAATATCAACTTATACACTTGACAAAAATATAACATGAAACAAAAACATAAAATTTATCAAATCAACTTTTTTGTAAGTAAATTTGTCTAAATTTTTTGTCTATTTTGAGAGATTGTTAGAATTGATCAAATTTATTTTATGTAAAATTTTAAGAATAAGTCATTTAGTTTTTTTATTAAAAAAAATCATGTTTAATTTGAAAAGAATATTCAGTATTTTAATTTTAATTGTTAAAAGTGACCAAATTTATTTTATGTAAAATTTTTTTATGAAAAAACGCTGTAAACCGTAGATTTAATCTACGGTTTACAGTGATTGACTGTAAACCGTAGATTTAATCTACGATCTACAGTCAATCACTGTAAACCGTAGATTAAATCTACGGTCTGTATAAAATTTCTGTAAACTGTAGATTTTTTTTACGGTTTGTACGTTTTTTCAGAAAAACTGTAGTATAAAAATCCAACCTATATATATACTTGATTTTGTTACTCAATTCTATGAGACAAATGCAGTAAATATTGTGTTATAATTTGTTCTTTTGGTATTGTCCCCCTAAATCCGCCAACTTCAATAGTTGCATTATGGTTTTTTCTCATCTTCTCACTCATGTTATCGTTCCCTTTTTTTCCTAATTTTATTGACGATCTGCCCCATGACAGATGTACAAATGCGTCTACAATTTCAAACCCTATATGTCGATAACATTATATAATGGCAACATAAAAATACAAAAGATGGGGGCCACGTTTCAATTTAGTTCAATTTAATTTCGATTTAGTTGCAAACTTATCTAGATGGGGGGCTTAAAATCGTGTGTTTTTTCATAAAAATGTGCTTCAGAAACGTACGGTTGAAAATGCAATATAAAACTCGTGGGGTCGGATGCACGAGTAAATAATCAAGTTGATTTCAGTTATCAGAGATCATAGAACTCAGGTCCAACAATATAGTTGCTAATAATTTCAACGAATGTATTTTGCTAACTTAACCGATACGCATAATATTAATATGTAAAAATTTCAATTCTAAACTCTTAATTATCTAGATCTACCAATTTCACTTGTGGGTTCGACTAATTAATAAAAAGGGAGAGAATTGTGAAAGTTAGTAAAAGAGTGTTGATATTGCAACAAAAAAAATATATCTAAACATTTTAGGGTTAATTAAGCATTGCTCTATAAAAACAAAACTATTTAAAAATTGGTCACCATATAAAATTTAATTAAGTATTGTTCAATTATTTGTAAAACTAATTAAGAATTGTTCCACCAAGCTAATTACCCAATAAAAATAAAAATAAAAGGGAAAAAATAGGAAAAACTCAAAAAATAAAAATAAATGGAAAAAAATCAGAAAAAAATAAAAATAAAAACGAAAATACCAAAAAAAACGAAAATACAAAAAAAAAATGAAAAACCTTTAAAAAAGTCGGGAACCCGAAAAAATGATAAAAATACCAAGAAAATTCCAAAAACCAAAAAACCAAAATCACAAAAAAAATGAAAAAAATTCAAAAAATTCAAAAAAACCGAGAAGCTGAAAAAACCCAAAATTGATTAAAAAAAACTAAAAATCCAAAATCACAAAACAATGAAAAAACTTTCAAAAAAGTCGGGAAACCGAAAAAAACCCGAAAAATGGTAAAAAAATTTAAAAAAAACCAAGAAAAATCCAAAATCACAAAAAAAATGAAAAAGCGTTCAAAAAAGTTAGGAATCCAAAAAAAATCCGAAAAACGGTAAAAAAAAAACAAAAAAAATTTGAAAAACCCGGAAAGTCCAAACAATGTTAAAAACTTTTAAATAACTTGCAATTGTTTTCAAATGACTCAAAATAACTTCAAATGACTTAAAAATGACTGAGACTGCTTTTAAAATTATTCGAGCTGATTTTTAAAATGACTCAAACTGTCTTTAAACTTACCAAAAATGACTCATACTGTTTTTCAAATGATTTAAATATGACTCAAACTGTTTTTAAAATGACTCGGGCAGTTTTTCAAATTATTTAAAATGACTCAGACTGTTTTTAGAATGATTTAAAATTACTTAGACTGTTTTTAAAATGACTCAGACTGTTTTTAAAATGACTCATACTATTTTTTTAAATAACTCAAAATAACTCAGACTGTTTTTAAAATTACTCACATTGTTTCTAAATTAGTCAGACTGTTTTTAAAATTACTGAAAATGACACGGACTGTTTTTAAAATGACTTAAAATGACTCGGACTGTTTTTAAAATGAATTAAAATGACTCGGACTGTTTTTAAAATGATTTAAAACGACTCAGTCTATTTTTAAAATTACTCAGTCTATTTTTAAAATAACTTAAAATGACTCAGACTGTTTTAAAAATGACTTAAAATGACTCAGACTATTTTTAAAATGACTCAGACTGTTTTTAAAATGACTTAAAACGACTCAGACTGTTTTTAAAAGGTTTTAAAATGACTCAAATTGTTTTTAAAATTACTGAGACTGTTTTTAAAATGACTTAAAACGACCCAGACTGCTTTTAAAATGATTTAAAACGACCCAGACGATTTTTAAAACGACTTAAAACGACTCAAATTATTTTAAAAATGACTTAAAATGACTCAGATTGTTTTTAAACTGTTTTTAAAATAACTTAAAAAGACTCAAGTTGTTTTTAAAATTACTCAAACTGTTTTTAAAATGACTCAAAACGATTCAAATTGTTCTTAAAATTACTCAAAACGACTTAGACTGTTTTTAAATGATTTGAAATGACTCAGACTATTTTTAAAATAATTTGAAACAAATCGGAATGTTTTTAAAATCCTCATTCGAACTTGATACAATTTTAAACCTATTAAACTAATAGACATGATATGCTGAGTTTGACAATTAGAGCCACGTTTTGAAATAAAAGTCTTAATTTAGTGAGTATTCAATTACGGGGTACATTAATTGGCGAACTTTTAATTTAGATTGTGTAACATAGCATTTAATATAGCCACTTCTTTGTACTACCAACTATACCATCTTGCCCTAGCTAGGGCTTACAATTTCTTCATAATTGATTATTATGAGTCTTTGTTAGTACTAAACCTGACAACTTTACTACAATAAGTTGTCGTTTTTTTTATTTATTATTCTCCATTTTTGTTCATTTTTTTCTTCCTAATTTTTATATCGATGCGTGCACAAACTATATCGATTTGAAATCGATTTCGTATGATATTAAAGGTTGTTATACCTATTTTAATCTTTATTCGACAGATGGTACTTTTCCTTTTCAAAAGATAACCCTACACGGACACGAGACGGCTAATTTCATCTACTTAACTGAGTCTCGAGAGAATTTTTATGAAGGAAAAAGTCGTTTTGTGGAGGGTATAAGAAGCTCTAGTGACACAGTCCTTGTCAAAAGCTCGGTAGAAATCGAAGAAAAATACATCAATCACCTGTCTACTCAAATCGGGAAAAAGGTTATTTGGGTCGGCCCACTCGTCCAAGTCCCTAAATCAACTGACCAGGATGAAGATAACTTGATAATCCAATGGCTAGACAAGGAGTCAAGTTCCACCGTCTTTGTGTCCTTTGGTAGCGTATATTTTCTCACTAACGAAGAAATAAACGAAATTGTACATGGCCTTGAGCTTAGCGGTGTTAATTTCATATGGGTAGTGCGTTTCTCTAATGGAAACAATACTAAAATCAAGTAAATATTTTCTCACTAACGAAGAAATAAACATAATCGCACATGGCCTTGAGCTTAGCGGTGTTAATTTCATATGGGTAGTGCGTTTCTCTAATGGAAACAATACTAAAATCGAGTAAATATTGCTCGAATTTTTTCTTGAAAATACCAAAAGAAGAGGTCTAGTGATACAAGGTTGGAGTCATAAAAATACGGGCGGGTTTGTGAGTCATTGTGGGTGGAGCTCGGTGATGGAGGAGATTAACATTAATGTACCAATAATAGCCGTGCCTATGCATCTAGACCAACCGGTGAATGCAAGGCTAATGAAGGAAATTGGAGTCGGAGTTGAGATGAATAGGCTAAAGGATGGTAGGCTCAAAGGAGAAAGAATTGCGTGTGATTAGGAATGTGGTGAGAGGGAAGGCCGGACGAGCAGCGAGGGTTACTCTTACCAAAAGGAAAAACAACACTTCAAAAAAGTTATGATGAGCCAGCTGTTCAAAAACAACACTTCAAAAAAGCTACACTGTTTAAGCAACTGTTGGACATAAACGAAACTCGTGATTTTAATGAGCCAGCACCTAAGGAAAGATCCAAACGAAGTTACTCTTACCAAAAGGAAAAACAACACTTCAAAAAAGTTCAAAATACAAGACAAGCAATCCATCAATCCTTGGACCCGGTTGCCCATCTGTTTGGATGGAACACAATCGCAAAGGTAGGACAAAAAAAATAGGACTCTTGCTATGGTTTACTTTTGCTAGTGCAGCTTACCAACTCGGTTTACTTTTGCTATGGCTTGCTTAGACTTAGTCTGGAGACTGGTTGTTGACCAGCTTAACAGCTGAATCTTTTTCTGTTTTTTTGGCCCAACGAGCTATTGAGGCTATAAGTGGATGAACCTAATTATTTCTCAAACTTCAAAATTTCAGCCTTTACCGGTTCTTAAAAGTTTGTTAGTTTAATTGCTGAAAGGCAGAAAACAGACAACCTTAGGTTTATGTTGAGACCAAGACTCTTAACAACATTATATGGTATATGAGTGTATGCATCATGATAAATACCCAAATAAAACAGATAAATGGATAAAAAAACAGCGCACCAGTAATCCTTATTCCAGGCAACACCAGGTCGAGCGTCAGTGTGGCTGTCTTTCTTTAAATTGAACAACTTCTAATCCCAGCACGAGTTGAGTACGAAAAGCACCAATATAGAAAATTATTTTCTTAAAGGATCCAATAGGAATCCATGCAACTTTAGTATCAGAAGTTGGACGCAAAGAAAGCATTGTGGGGAAAAGCACGTAGAACCAAAATACTACTAATATGTCTTCGAAGTCCAAAAAAAGGTATTGAACAAAAAAAAATCCTCGCTCCTGAATCAAGCTGTCATATGACTCGTAATTTATAGAACTTTTTTGCATCATTAGAAGATCTCAATAATAGAATGATTAGTGCAATAATTTGTGGTATAGGAAGGGGGACACACTTGGATCAAATCACCTCAGCTTTTGACCAAACTAACAAAAACAAACTTAATTACTTTTGCAAAAGAAAGAGTTCTCTTTTAGTGGCTAGAAGAGTGCATAAGTGGTTACTACAAACTAAGGGCAACGTATTGCGGATCAAAAAATCATGGGTTGACCACTGGTTTCCTTTACAACGGAGTACAGTTTGTACAGAAGTAGTTCACAAGTTTGAAATAAGCTAACTTCTCTTCCTTTTCTTTTTTTAACTATGTGATAAAAAAATGTTCTCTTAGAACAGTGGAACACGCGTTTTATGAAATTGGGCTTTTATTCAGAGTCCCATGAAATCGCCCAAAAATGAGCATAAAAATTCAGATTCCTTACCTAATAGCAATTTTACCAACTTACCTTCTTCTGTTTCTTCTTATTTTTTTATTTGTCCTCAACGATCCCATCCTACATTAATGACATAGAACTTCATAGATTTGAGAAGTACAAAAAAAATCTAAGAATTTGGGAAAATATTAAAATTTTGGAAACATTAATAGTGTAAATAAACCTCAATTTTAATCAGATAAAGGATATAATCCAGAGATTATGTCAAGATTCCATATTTCGATGGTTCCATACCACCAACTGCTCAGAAATTCCCTGGAAAGAAAGAAGAAAGTGAACTTTTGCATAAACTAAATTTCCAAAAAATGCATTAACATAATACCTAAGGCTTAAAATTAGCTAATATACTCAGAAGACAACTCGTCGTCATTTGGACACATATAATTTGCAACTTTCCAAGTAAACCGTATTTATCCTACACTTGCAAAATAGCCTATCATAAAAAGCACTACATAGGAGTAAAAGAAACGAATCTTCAACTTAAAATTAATTGTATTCATCAATTTGATTTTTTCATAAAACTTATTTAAGTAAATGCTTTAGCTACCCACTACGCAAACTGCTCTTAGAAGGCAATGCTAGATCATCTCAGTTCGAGTCTGCATGGCAGCATGTTCCCTTATTACTACTTTGTAGATGGACTCCCTTTTCTCTACTTCCCTTTTGCTTGGTTATATAATAGTTGACGAAAGATTGATATGATAAAAGGGGAATAAGGGAAGGTAATACCATCGCCCTCTTTCTCTTACAGTCCATGTTTATATCTTGAATATTATTGGTAATATTTATGTGAATAAAGACTTGAGTTACAAGCCAAGCAAGCCCACATAAATATGAGAAAAAGGAGTGAGTACAAATATAATCTCTTCAATTCAAGCAAGTTGCAAAAGGAAAAAACAATAATAATCAGACATTAAATGCAAATGGATAAAGCTGATCATAAAACTTGAACTAGGGTTTAAAAGAAAATTAAAAAAACCTTAAAACACGTGTGATAAACAGTTGTACCTCCAATTCTATCAATACTCGAGTTAATCCGACTTAAAAAAAGAACAATTTAATCTCCAAATTTCATAACCGATACCAAAAATCAGGATCAAAATCATGTTGCATTTAACCTAAGCATTTTACAAGAACGGAAGTGACATGAGAAGCTAACAGTACATGATAATAAGTAAAATAATATCAAAGCGCATGACAAGCCTTGAGCAAGATATAGCAAATATCGTAGAATGTCACTAGAAACCATTTTATTCTAGTACGATTGTATTTTTGTGCTTTACATGAGAACCTTTTTACAATGGTATATTGAATTGACTTGAACCTTAACAATAAAAGAACACCAAAAAAAACTGTTATACAGAGATATCTTCTACATAAAAGAGAGAGAGTTGAACCATAACTGCAAACAGGATAATTTAACATGATTAATATATGATATCAATTTGCACAAAACAGCCACTTGGTGAGTTTAATCTCACAGTAATATCACAAGATTAATCCAATGAAGTCGAATTGAACAAAAATGCACTTTATAAGGAAAACGACACTTTGTAACTAGAAGACTTAGTAGAAACGTACATGTCAGAAATATTCTTGCCTAATAAATGCAAGAGTACAGAACATACTTTTGAGGTACTTGCGACTAGACCTTTCACTGTACAGAGAAAGTAATGGCCTTAATAAAAAGCCTTTAATTTTATAAACACGACGAGTACATTTACCTTTTAAGTTCATAAAAAGATAGCAATAAAGATCAAACAAAAATTTGTAGAGGAAGATGTAATGTCTACCAGATATTGACAATCAGTGAGGATACTAAATCATAAGAAATAGTAGAAAATATGAAGCAACTTGTTAGAGACCAACCCCAAATAAGTCCAAATCAAAGAAGAACCGAAAATACATGTTATTCGGCACATACCGAGGAAAAAGAAAACCAAAAGCCTACAACAGACTGATTTCAGGAAACGAAACCAAATGAAATGAACTGGAAGCATAATCTGGGGGAGAGGGAGATTGACATAATTGATTTAAAACTATGCATATAGAAAAAAAATCATCATAAACTAATCAACAAAAGTTAAAACTTAAGCCAACCTGGTTGTACTGTCGCAGTATCACATCATATCTAAGCTAGTCGTACTGTCATCACTGCCAGAGTGATTTGAGGAACCGGGGAATCTTTATAAAAAAAAAAGACCAGGGCCCGGATGCCAAAATGCATTTCTATTTTTGAAAGTAGTGACTGAAAAAAGTTTCAGACAAAGAAGATAAAAAATACTAGACATTGTCAAAAGCAATAAAAATTGGATGGGCATCTTTTTCATACTTCTTTTTTCTGACTTTTTGTGCAATTTAAACAATATAACACATCAAGCATTTTGAACCCGTTCAGATTATTTTTTATTTTTTAGCTGTGGAGCTTATCAAAACTTTCTATAATTAAGTTTATATCTGTTTTTCTACTAAAAACTCGTTTGGTCAGAGGATCCGTAAATAATTTTGTTAGTTAGAGCTAAAAATGTGACTAAGTGCAATCTAATCTAATATGTCTGTGTGTGTGTGTGTTCGTAAGTAAAGCTGTCAAGTAAGTCCGAACTACCGAGGCAGAGCAACGTGTGCTAGTTTCTTCCTTCTGTCCATGTGTGTTTTTAGCTAACAATTTGTTTTCACGTGCCTGAAAAAGTAACCATTAAAATGAGCAATTTTCTTTTATCTTAAAACAGAAAGAGAAAGAAATGCACATAAGCAGAAAAGGGAGACACTTGTCAATGGATATATATTTAGGGAGATTTTCAAACAAAAAATTTGAAATGTTTAATACAAAACGAAGAAGAGAAGAGCGATGCTAACCTTGTAAACCGATATGGGAAGATTACTTTTGATTCGTAACTTCTAATAGAACAAATCTACTGAATAAAATTGATGGTCTCTGATTATTGAACCAATGCTGTTATTTGCAACAAATCACAAATTCCACAATTTCATGCTTCACATACCCCGGTTAAAAATGTTTCAGATCCAAACACCATAAATAGTTTTCCATTCATTTCAATTTTTCCTCTTTTTCTCGGGGAAGACGAAACATTTCTTATTAATTATACCTTTCCAACTACAAACTCATGTGATTTTGCGTTCTATAAAAGTAATTTTGTACAATAAAAGCTGAAGAAAGCCACTATTGGGGTGGAAACAAATTCAGACTACTTTTTTTCTAGACTAGAACCTCTTATCAGATTTGAACCGATGGCTTACGCCGTGTGATTACGTTACTCTACCGTTGAGCTAAAAGGGCCTTGAAGTGTTTTTAAACAAGAATAGGCCAAGATTATTTGTTTTCTAGCCCTAATTTTCTGACTTTATCTTGGATTATCACAAAGTTAAGCATGTAAACAAACACGTTTTTTGGATCCTTCTCTTCGCGAAACCTTGTACGTTGCTGCTTTGAAGCTGAAGGGTGATCTATGAGACAGTGAATTAAAAGCAGATATTACTCCAAAATAAGTTTCACTTTTTGGTTGAAAAGTAGAGAATCACCTAATTCCCATTCGTTTAAACTTCGGACCAAAATCAGGGCTACCATTTCAAGGACCAGCTCTTCCACTGAAAAGCAAACAATTATCAAAGAAAAATACCGTATACAGACTAAAAAGAAAAGTAAAAGATGGATTAAACAAAGAACATGATGAGCTAAACGAGAAAAACATTGATTCTCCGATTGGAATCAACAAATAGAAAAATTAGAGTTAAATTACTTCCCAAATTAAAGATTTTAGAAAGGTTCTCAATAAATTCTCCAGATAAAAATAAAATCATAATACTTCTAAGAATGAATGAAACAAAATTTCCTTTTCCGAAAAAAATAAAGTTAATTAAACTCTTTAACTACTATCTATTTTGCCATTTCCATAAGGCAAAATAGCAAACTAGTCCATAAGCCACAGAAAAGTTGGTAAAATATAATTAATCAAGTATGGGCAATTTCTGATTTTAAAAAGACTGGAATAAAGTGAACAGAGCTCCATAAAGAAACATAGCTCACTTTATTATAGTAAACAGTTTAGGATTTCTATTTGCTTAAATGCAAGAATCCGCCTATATGTTGTTCTCTCCATAGCCCTAGAGGCTTATTAGGTAACAATAACAAATAGGTAAAGAAGAAAAAACATATGAACAACTAAGGCAGAAAATTGAGTCAGATTCATACTTCCTTACTAGTCTTTTAAGAGAGGGAAATTGAAAAAAAATAATTCTTCTTTACTGCTTTGTTGTGTTCGATAGTCAGATTCATATTATAGTAAACAGTTTAGGATTTCTATTTGCTTAAATGCAAGAATCCGCCTATATGTTGTTCTCTCCATAGCCCTAGAGGCTTATTAGGTAACAATAACAAATAGGTAAAGAAGAAAAAACATATGAACAACTAAGGCAGAAAATTGAGTCAGATTCATACTTCCTTACTAGTCTTTTAAGAGAGGGAAATTGAAAAAAAACAAGTCTTCTTTACTGCTTTGTTGTGTTCGATAGCATGTGAGTAAGAAGGATTCTGTTTTTGAATCAGAATACTAAGAAAAAAATTGAATACAACTAATGCTTTTGATTCTGGCAAAAACATAAAGGAAAAAAGGGAATCACATACCTCTTAATTGTGTCATTCGTCGTTTAGGCTTTGGATCTCTATAAAACAAAGATAATGTTAGGTCTAGGGGAGAGGGGGGCATACTATCTTTGTAACAAATTAAGAAACAATATACTTCAGCTACAAACATTTCAATAGTTATTAAATACAAGGAGACAAGTTTTCCCAATTATTAAAATAATTGCTGACCTTGCAAATAGAAGACACTTTAAAATGCAACATTCATGTACCGAAAGGAAAATCACATATAACTGGAAAATTTCAGTATTAGAGACTCAGGGATGCCATTCGCCTACAGCATAAGACTTGATGTAAATATATTAAACAGTAAAATTGCATTTTCATCCGGAATAGAAAATCTACTTGTTAATCTCTTCTATATATCGCAGAGAAAAAAGTGAAAAAAGTATCCTAAAGAAGAGGACTTACTGTGAGGGTATTAATTCGCAACATCAGCCCATCGGAGTTGTACTCTTGACCGTAATGATGGCCTCCACCATTATAGCATCCTTTCTCCCCATAATATTTCTCTTATTCGCTGGAACCTTTCATCAACAATCGAGGTTGAAGCGGAATTCAATAATTTTTTCTCCATGAACGCCATTAAAACCAAACCAATCATTAATCAAAACAATAGTAGCAAATTCAAAATAAGGCAATCTCAACACTCGAGGCTCATCCAAACTTAACAATGTAACAGCAGATTCAAAGAAAATGAAGAAAGTGAACTTTGTAGTTTGTACAAACTCCAAAATGGAGACAGAACAACGAAGACACAATTCGATAACCTTGATTAGATGCATTTTCATAAGCATAGAGGAAGAACATGAAATATGGACAGCTATTATTAAGATAACTAAATCAAAGATGAAATTTCATCACCGGTTCAACCAAACAGATTATGAGAATAGATATTAAAAGACTAAGGTTAAAAAAGTAATCATATAAGTCACATAAGTTGATATAAAAGCATAACCCAATGCATGACGACATGATTAATCACCGATCTCACTTAAGGGAAAGAAAAACAATAACTCTTGTTAGCTGAGGAAAGATTTCACTTAAATTAGCAAGGGACGGAAAGAAATAATAATTCTGAGAATGTGAAAGTAATCACAGACCAATGAAGATATAAATTCAGTTAGAAGCCCAAGAGGCCAAATTCACAAAACCGAACGGATTCAGATTCCCCTCAAATCTAACCCTTGCCAGTAAAAACAAATACTATCAATGACAGAGCATAAAAATTACAAAGTGAATTCTAGAGCCATGATGTTCTTATAATAGATCTTTTCAATTAAATACCAATTGGGTTCCTTCAAAGTGGTTTGATTTGTCTGAATGGATTGCCAAAGTTCAAGGACCCAATGAAAAAACCAAATTATTCCTTAATGTAAAATATTTGAAAGACAACATAAACTCAGAAACCCAGCAAAAACAATAAAATTACACTCACTCAAGCAATTACTGTAGCAGGTAAACTATAAATTGATGGGATGTTACTGTAAAAATAACTCATGTGATATGATTAAACAGCCATGACTATAATATTTTCAGGTCAATCATACTTAACATGACAGGTAACAGAATGCTACGATAGGTTATTCTCAGTCATAACAAGATAAAGAAAACTATGAAATACACATAAATGGCAAGCAGTACCACAAAGTCCACCAAAATCAACAGTTTACAGTGACTACGAATATCTTTTAGTCTACAACATAGAAAGCTTCTTACAGAAAGAAACAATTTCCACGATCATTCAGCAACAATTTAATTGTTATGATGATACAATAAGGTACAGCTATGACTAAATTTTTTGCAGTTCGGCCTTACTCATAACAGGACAATAAATCAGAAACCAAAAGTTAAATTCAAATTGCATGAAAACTGAAAACCTAAGCAGAGCAACTAGAATGACAAAAAAAATACATTCTAAAGGAACAGAAAACAATGAAATAGACAGATAACTGGAACACAAAACAACTATTTCCATAAAAACAATAGTAAACAGTGCTTACTAATATCCATTCTTCTACAAAATTCAAAGGTCCGTACAAAAAGATGCACTTCGGAATAATTGCAGGTATTCATACTTAACATGCAGAATAATACAACAAAAAATCATAAACCAAACAAATAAATTCAGATGGCATAAACGCTGAGGGATATCCTGAGCTAACAAATAGAATGCTACATTAAGTTATTCTCAATTGTAAGAAGGGATATTAAATAATGACATGCACGTGTAACTAGCAAACATTACAGTAATTCCCTTAAAATCAACAGTAAACAGTGATTACGAAAATTAAAGGTTCTTACAGAAAGAATTGATCCAATTAAGCAACATATATTATTGCGGTGTAAATATAACTCCTCTGATCCAATTAAACAACTATGACTACAAGGATTGCCGATTAAATGTACTTAACATGTAAATTTATACAACATCAAATAAGACACCAAACAAATGTATACAGATAGCATCTGCTCTACAATGCTGAAATAAATGATTCTCAGTCATAACAAGGGACCTAGAACAATGAAAAACAAATATTACTGGCAAACAGCACAATATTTTCAACAAAAACCAATAGTACACAGTGACTAGAAGTATCTGTTAGTCTAGAAAATTGAAAGGTTGTTACAGAAGGCTGGACCAACAACTAAGCAACAATTTAGTTGGTACTTAATTGGATCGTGAAAATTGTTTCTTTCTGATGTTACAGGGAGATATAGCTAGAATAATTGCAGTTCGGATGTACTTAAACATCTAAAGTAATAGGACGGCGACAAATCACAAACCAAAAGGCTAAATATCAGTCAACAGGCATGAGCAGATAGAATGCGCTACAATAATATGTTTTCAACTGTAACAAGGGAAATAATGATTTACACATAAAAACTGGCAAAGAATCAACTAACTTCCAAGAAGTCAACAATAAACAGTAATTACTAATCTCTATTGGTCTCAAAATCTGAAAGGTCGTTACAGAAATATGCGATTCCCTCAGTGTTTATACTGTAAAAAGGAGTTTGTTTACACATATAACTGGAGTAGTATAGAAATTTCCAAAAAAAAAATCAAGAATACATACTAATATATGTTGGTCTACAATATTTAAAGGTTATACAAGAAAAAACAATTCCCACGATCCAATTAAGAGACAAACAATCAACAACTAAAAGGAATTAAGTATCTACATAAATGTAACTGTCAAAGTTTTCAATAATTTCCATAAAAAAAACAGAAAACAGCAACAGAAACATACAATAATATACCAAAAAAGGAGTTGATTTACACATATAGCTAGCTGGCGAACAGTACAATTATATTTATAACAATCAACAATAAACAATTAGTACTAATATCTGTCAATCAACATATATAACAGGCAAAGAGTACAAAAATTTCATAGATCCAATTAAGCAACAAAAAAAAAATCATAAAAAAGAAAGGAGTTAATCTACATGTATAACAGGCAAAGAGTACAAAATTTTCATCATCAAATTTACCAACAGAAAAAACAATTGTCAAAAGAAAAGAAGTTAATCTACATATATAACTGGTAGAAAGTTCAATAATTTCGTCGATCCAATTAACCAACAGAAAAAAACAACCATCAAAAGAAAAGGGGTTAACATACATATATAACAGGCAAACAGTACAATAATTTCATCGATCAATTAAATCAATAGATCGAAACAACATCCATTTAAACAACGATAAAAAGAGCAGATGAGAGAAGAATAATATCTAAGGTTTAATATCGTACCTGAGAAATAAAAAAAAGAATAGGAGCGAGAGAAGGATCTGTAGAGAGAGAGGGGGGAGATAATTAATAACACCGACTTATAGTATTTTATATTTTTATTTACCTAACAAACTTTAATAAATATTCTAATTAAATTATAAAATTATCATTCTAATTAAAAACACTGACTTATAGCTTAAATGCAGTATTGTACGATTAAATTTTGAAAATTTACATTTTGACACTTTTGTGAACAACTAATTAATCAGTTAAAATTGCATGATGAATAGTTGAACCAAGTGAAACAAAAAATATATTGAGACTGGTTCTAAATTGACGATCATATACCAGTACTACTACTCTTTTACAAATTTAAAAAACAAAACACAATTGACCAAACACTTTTAACCCAATAAGGTCTTCAGAGTTGACCGTCGGACGCAACATTGACCGAAAATAAAAATAAAATCTCAAAAAAATATATTAGTACTCACAAAAATTCCTAAAATCAAGAAAATCAAAATCAAAATTGAAAATTGAAAAATTATAGAAAAAAAAACTCAACAATATTAAGAAAAAAAGAAAAATATTCGTCTAATAGGCATTGTAATGGACAATATTTTATATCAATGAGTCGAATATACTAATAAATAAAAGTCAAACACACAATTTAGTAGACAATCTAATATATTACTCATGTCTAATGACCAATTCGACAATGTTATAAGCAATTTAAATATAGTCTATCAAATAAATTAATCAAACATCTTAAAGAAAGATACACAATTGAAGATTGTTTCATAAAATACAATCTAACAAAGAAATACCTGTCCACTGATAAAATGCAATTTAATAATAAAAATAGTCTAGTGTACTAATAAAAATAAAACGGTATGCAACTTATTTGGATTGGAACTGAAAATAGAATAATTATAAACTGACTGGTCCATTCTATAAATTTCCTAAACATTATTATAGGTTATAAACTGTTTGATTTCCCTAATTCAAGGTCAGATTCAAGTCAATTTATAAGTTGTGGACCAAATTACAATTAACCGTCTCATCAAATTTACAAATCTGGTCCCTGGAAAAATTAACCAGCAGCTACGACTGTGGACGACGACGTCGACATCACCGACCATCGAGGTCGCCGGAAAGTTCTAGAAAGAGAGAGAGGGCCAAGGTGGACTGTGATGACGGCGGTAACAAGTAGAGAGAAGTCTTGGGGGAAAGAGAGAGAACCGAAGAAAAAGAGAGAGAGGGGGTCAAGGTGGGACTGTCATGACGGCTGTAACAAGGAGAGAGAAGTCTTGGGGGAAAGAGAGAGAACCGAAGAAAGAGAGAGAGTTCCGGGGGATAAATTAGAAGAGGATGTCTTTTTCCACTATAAAAAATATTTTTCCATGGTCAAACCGCAAATCAAAGTTACGGACTGTAACTTTGACCTACAATATGACCAGAGTTGACTTTTTTTGATTTTTTTGAAAAAAATCAAAAAAATCCAGAACTTGGTTAGTTGGTTATATCCATTAGAATCTAACCTTAAAAATTTATAAAGTCATTTTATTAAAAAAAAAAAATTATTATTTTTGTCTTTCATTTAAAAAAAAATAAAAAAAGAAGAAGGATATGAATGAGCTTTTAAAGTTACAAAGTTACAAATTATAAAAAAGAAGAAGCATTCTTTGTTTTTTTTCTTGATTTTTTTGAGGCTTTTTTAAAACAGACCAAAAAGATTCAAAAATTCATTAAAAAAATCAAAATACGATTCTTTAAATTTTAAAACTCATTTTCTAACTTCTCTAACCATTTTGTACTAATTTTACATTATATATATATTTTTAAAAAGAGCAAAAAAGTCAAAAAATTCAAAAAAATAATTAAAAATCAATAAACATTTAAAAAACTTAATTTGTAAATTTATAAACTCAGATTCTGATGAGTATAACCAAGATTTATACATTTACGATTTTTTCAAGATTTTATTCAAAAAAATCAATTAACAAAAAAAGTCACCTCTGGTCAAACTGTAACTTTGACTTACGGTTTGACCGTGAAAAAAATATTATTTTTAATGGAAAAAGACATCCTCAGATTAGAAAGGGCAACGAGATAAAATAGAATTGGATTCCAGGGATAGTAAAGTCAAATTAAGTTTTTTAAAAACGTATCTATCAATTTTAAAAGAACTTAGTACCAAAGGGGTAGGAGTACTAAATAGTCGGATCCGCATACCTTATAATCGCTAACCATGGCATCAATGGACAAAATTCTGAAAGAGCCGAGCACCTGCCGGTTGGAAATGCATTGTTTGGCTAAAGAAACACGACCGCTTGCTAACAAATGTATTAAAATTCCAACGGGTCTTATATTCCACAGCTTCTTGCCCAATTTGTGGGTGTAGGGAGGGACTTAATTTCGAAAGGGTAACACGATATATAATAGAATTGGACACCAGTGATAGTAAAGTAAAATTTAGTTTTTTTAAAACGTACCTTATCTCAATTTAAAAGAAGGTACAAGGGGTAGCGGAATCCTATATTTATGGAATCCTCTCTACTAGGACTTAGGAGTACTAAATAGTCAGATCGGCATACCTTTTAATCGCTAACCATGGCACCAATCCTCAAGGTGTGACCTGTTCAACACGGTCCAAATAAGTTAGTCCAATTCAAAGAAGAGATGAAAATATATCTACACGGTATAAACTTGAATAAATTAAACTGAGGAAAAGGAAAAGCCGACACAAGCTTACAACAGAATGATTTGAGGAACCGAAACCAAATAAAACTAATTGGAACTTGGAAGCATTAGCTGCAGAAAAAGGGGAAATTACATAACTGATAAACAAATTAAATAAATATATATATATAAACAAAAGTTCATCATATGCCAATCAACTAAATCATGCTTTAGGACAAGCTTGTTTTAATGGTGCTGTCACATCATCATTGGCAAGAGTGATTTAAGGAACTGGGACAAAATGAAAACAAAGTAACACAATAAGCAATTTCGGGGTCGTTTGGATGAGTTCTTATCATGTGTAAAGTTTATAAACGAAAATTAAATGAATTTTTAATCTGTTTTTCATTTACCAAAAGAAAAAAACTTGTTTGGTTATACGATACAGTAAATAATTTTGTATAACTAGAGCTAAAGACATGACAAGTGTGATCTATCTATAATCTATCTATATATTTACTTTTTGGTACATTCTATCTATATATTTATATATATATATATATATAAGTAAAGCTGTAAAATGTAAAAATCCCAACTACCTAAGACAGAGAAACTTGTGCTGATCTTTTTTCTTTTGTTAATGTGCGTTTTTAAGCTAACAATTTTTTTCTTGTACCTGAAAAGGTAGGCATGAATACATGTTAAATAATAGTTTACGGCAGGGAGTGACAGGGACCAAGGAGAGGATACATGTCAATTAATACATGTTAATGGACCAAATATGGAAAACTCAATACAAAAAGAGGAAAAGAGAGAGGCATGCTAACCTTGTAAAACCGTAATGGAAAATATACTTTTGCTAAATGACATCGTATGGAACAAATCTACATATAAATACAAAAAATTGATTTTCCGTAAAATTTGAACCAATGCTGACGTTGGCAACAAACCACATATTGAACAAGTTGTCCTTCATAAACGTGACCAAAAAAGTTTCAAATCCAACACACACAGGTAATTTTTCAGGCACCTGATAATCAATCAAGTCTCGTAAGAAAAGCACAACATCATTCCAGCAAAGAACAGATAGCAACACCCCTAAATTTACTTAAAGCCAAAACATATCATGCAGACCTACATTAGAAAGTATGGGGACGTTGTGATGTGATTAGCTCTACCTTTGAAAAAAAAATGCGAAAAAGGACTCGAAAAATAGTATAACCAAAAATTGTCTTGAAAAAATGCGAAAAAGGACTCGAAAAAATATTCGAACAGAATAAAGACATGGATGCCAAAAGAATTTCGTTATTAAGTAGTTGCTGACCTTGCAAACAGTCAGCCTTCATGTACCGAAAGGTAAATAACTGAAAACTTTCAGTTAAGATACTCAGGTAAACCATCCGCCTTGTTATTAAATGATTATTTTCCTTTATCCTAAAACAATAGACCGGATGTATATTAACAATAAAAAGGCATCTTAATTTGAAACAGAAAATCAACTTGGTACTCTTCTTTCAGATATATATATATATATATATATATATATACATAATATATATATCCAAATGCGAAGAAAAAAAGAATATTACAGATGAGAACCAACTATGAGAGCATTCATTCCCAACATCAGCTCATTGCAGCGGTACTCTTGATCCTAATGATGGCCTCGAAAATCTCTCTGATATGAAATTCACATTTCCTTCGTAATAGCATCTTTCTCCTTCAAAAAATATCTTATTTTCTCATGAACTCCATTAAGAACATATCAAACCAATCAGTAATCTAAAAAATAGAAGAAAATTTGAAAGAAGGAAATTTCAAGGCTTATGGGCCAACTCAAACTCAACACTGCCAAAACAAATACAAAGAAAATGACCAAAGTGAACTTCGTACAAACTATAAATGGATATAGAACCACAAAGATACAAATCCATAAGCATGACCGCGTGTATGTTCATAAGCATAAAGGAAGAAAAAATAATACGTACACACGTAGCGTTAAGACAACTAAAAACGAGAATAAAATTCATCACCAACCCAGCCAAACAGAACATGACAACAGATATTACAAGATTGTGAAGTAAGATGGTAATCATACTAGTTACGATTAGTTACTATGAGAGCATTACATACACAAAGAAAGGTACTATTAATTACCAACGTAAAAAAGGAAAAAAAACTAACACTCATGTGGCTGAGAAAATAATTCACTTAAAAAATAACAAGGAACCATAAGAAACAAAATAATTCTTAGAAAATTGACCAATCAAGACAATCAAATTCAGTTTGAAACCCAAGAGGCCAAACTCACGAAACCAGACTGATTCAGATCCCCTGAAATCTAACCCTAATCATTTACAAAGCATTAAGATTACTGAAAAAATTGCAGTGCCTTAAGGTTATTATAATAAACGATACACCTTTATAATAATATATTCATCTCTTTGAACTTTTTAGGTAAATCCCAACGGACTGGACTTCTCATACAATGATTTGATTTACTAGGTTGCCAAAGTTTAAGGACTGTATGATAAAACCAAATTATTCCTTAAACAAAAGTAGAAATTATAAGAAATTGTAAACTCAAAATCCGCAGCTAAAACCAATAAAATTACACTCACTAAAGCAATCTTAAGCACATAAACATAAATTATTATAATTTTACTGCACAATATAACTCCTCTAGTCCGATTAATCAACTAAAACTAGAATAAAACAATGAACACTACGACATGACTGCTAAGATGAAACAAGTAGTCACAACCAAAAACTAAATCAGATAACACGAACAATATGACATGAACCTGAGTGAGCGACTAAAATACCACAATATATATTATTCTCAATCATAACAGAGGTCAGAAAACAATGAAGTACGCGTATAATTTGCTAACAATACAATAATTTCCAAGAGATCAACAGTAATCCGTGTTTGTGAGTAACTGCAAGTCTACAAAATTAAAAGGTTGTTACAGAAAGAGCAATTCTCATGATCCTATTGAGCAACATAAATCGATGTGATGTTACACTAAGATAACAGGTCAACCATCCTTAACATGTAATATAAAACAACTAATCACAAACCAGGCAATTATATTCGAATAACATAGACACTGAGGTATGAACATGCACGAACGAATAGGATGCTACAATAAGTTTAATGGTAACAAGGACATACAGAAATGAATTACATTTGTAGACTGGCAAACAATAGAGTAATTTTTCACAAAACTAATAGTAAAAAGTGGTTACGAATATCAGTTTCTCTACAAAATACAGTAATAAGTAAGATATAGCTTCTCTGATCCAATTAAACAACTACGCGTATTATAATTTCAGGTTAACCATGAATTAACATGTAAAATAATACTGTATCACAAATCACAATCATATTCAGCTACCTTCAACACTAAGGCATGAACCTGAGCAAGCGAATATAATGTTACAATAATTTATTCTAAATCGTCACAAGGATAAAGAACAAAGAAATACGCATATAAGTGGCAAACAGTACAATAAAGTACATTCAAATCAATAGTTAAAAAGTGATTACGAATATCTGTTAATCTACAAGATTGATCGGTTATTACAGAAAGAACCAACTCCCACTATCCAATTAAGCAACAAAATATTGTTGTAATATTTCAGTAATACATAACTATGACTAAAATATTTACAGTTTTCCCGTACTCTACATGCAAAATAAATCAGAAATCATACAACTACATTCAGATAACACGAAAATTGAGGCATAAACCTGAGCAAGGACTATAATGCTTTAATACATATTCTCAATAACAAAAACAAAAGACAAGGGAATCTACAGATGACCAATTTTCAAGATATTAGCAGTAAACATTGATTACAGAGTATCTGTGTCTAAATGTTGTTTTATTATATTCTCAATCGTAACAAGGGACAGAAAACAATGAAAATACACATGAGCTGATAACTTTAAAATAATGATTCCGAGATCACCAAATTGAAACCTTGTTAGATTAATTTAATCTAATCTTGGAACGATATGAAACAACTGGCAAACACTAAAATAATTTCCACAAACGTCAACAGGGAACAATAATTAGGAATAACCTATTGGTCTATTACAAAATTGTTAAATTATTCTCAATCGTGACAGAAAACAACAAAGTAGACAGATAGCAGGCAAACAACATGTTAATTTCCGTACCAAATCAAGAATAAACAGTAATTACTGATACCTGTTGGTCTATAAAATTAAGAGAAGTTGATACAGACAGATAACACACCCTCAATCAAATTAAGCAAACAAAAACAAACAAGTATCCATCAAAAGAAGTTAGTTTACGCATAAAACTGGCAAACAGTGCAATTAATTTTCATAAAAAGCAAGAATAAACAGTGATTAACCAATTCCCTCGACTCAATTAAGCAACAGAGAAAAATAATCATCAATCCAATTAAGCGTACAATAATGTCCAAAAAAAACACAGGAAACAGTAATTACGAATATATGTTTGCCTAAAAAATTGGAAGTTTGATAAAGAGAGATGAAACTTCCATCGATCCAATTAAGCAACAGAGATGTAGAGAGAGAAAAAAAAGATAACCAGTGTTTATATCGATTCTGAGAGGGCAATCATAAAGTCGAACCAGTTAAATTCATTAAAAGCACTAGAGTCGAGAACGTATACGAATAGAAAAAGGAAAAGGATCAGACACAAGATTTTGATATACTAAAAAGGCTTTTCCTTATAATGAACAATGGAGTTGCAACTAAATAACCATAATCAAAATGCAGATATTACTTAGGGTTTTCAAAAAACTAAATCTGATTTACTTCAAAGAAAGCAGAAACCAGATCAGAATTGATTCAAGATGCAATTAATTAACCCAAAATCAATCTGTAAAAGTATTTAGGATCTCGAAAAATTCAAACAAACAGGAACCAGATAGAAATTATTTTTGATTTGCAATTAAATACCCAAAACCAATCAGTATAGGTCAATTAGGGTTTTCAAACTGGATCTAACTAATTCAACAAACCAGATCGAGGTTAATTCTAGTTGCAATGAATTAACCCAATATCAAAGAACCCTAAATCAACCAGAAAAAAATTAATTAAGGTTTTCAATCAAATACTTCAGAGAAAAGAATAACCAGGGGTGAAATCAATTAAAGTTGCAATCAAGTACCCAAAATCATCTGTAGAAACTGAATAAGACTTTCAAAAACTAAATCTACGCACTTCACAGAAAAAGGTCGAGTTTAATTTAAGTTGCAATTAAAAACCCAAAATCAATCAGTAGAAAGTAATCAGAATTTTCAGTAAACCAGATCTAATTTACTACACACAAAAACGTAGGAAAAGATAAAAATCTATTCAAACAATCTAAATAAGCCCTAGAATAAAACACGAATACAAATAAACAGGGAAAATAGGCAAGTAAAATATAATCTCTTCAACTCATGGAAGTCGGGCAAATTGCAAAAGGAAATAACACTAATAATCAGACATTGAATGCAATTGGATAAAGCTGCTCATGAAACTCAGAGTAGGATTTAAAAGAAGTATAAAAAACCGACGACACATGTGATAAACAGTTGTACCTCCAATTCTACCAATACTCGAGCTAATCCACCTTATAAGAAGAAACAGTTCCATCTCCGTATATCAAAATCATTACCAAAAATCAGGATCAAAATCATGTTGCATTTAACAATTTAACAAGCATGGACATGGACATGGACATGAGAAGCAAAAAAATCATGATTATAACTTTATAAGTAAATCAATATTAAAGAGCAACACAACCCTTGAGCAAGAAATAGCAAATATCGTTGAATGTCACGAGTATGGTTTTACTTTTGTACTTTACATGAGAACAATTTTAAAACAGTGTATTGAATTGACTTGAAGCTTATCAATAAAAGGACATCCAAAAAGTCTGTTATACAGATATCAGGAGTGGCAACAGCCGGTCTTTTAGTGATTGATGTTTAAACTTAACAATTAGTGAATATTATTCAAGGCAAGGTTAGTTACCCCTAGGATCTAATCTATATCATGGATCTAATTACTCAACAATTCAAAACTCGTGATTTGAGAATTACACAGAGAGAACGAGAAGGTAATAGAAGAGCAGTTTACCTGGCGAATATCTGAAGGGTATAATCATCACTGAAGAGATGGAAATCCCTTATCTACGAATCAAATGAAATTTGAAGAATTTTTGAATAAGAAGAGAGACGGTGTTTCACTAAAAGGGGTAAGGAGAATATATTTTGTTTTAAGCGAAGAGGTGGTCGCACCTGATGTTTTGAAGGGACACGTGGACTTAATTTATGTTATTTATGTTTTAGTCCTTAGTTTTTGTCGGCTTGCAGTTTAAAGCTTTATTTTGTAATTGCAACATTATTTCTCTTTATTTTTTGTTTTTTGTTTCCCCCACATTTTTATAAATTAATAAAAATGTGAGTTTTCCCCACCATTTATATAAAAAAAAAAGTGCCATTGATACATAATCAAATAACAGAGGTTTTTATAATTTTTTAAAACAACCTTTGGACTTATACATTAACATAGGCTACTATATTAATAGAGATACCTTATACATAAATGATATAAGAGTTGAAACCAGAATGCAAACAGGATAAAAATGTGAGTTTTCCCCACCATTTATATAAAAAAAAAAGTGCCATTGATACATAATCAAATAACAGAGGTTTTTATAATTTTTTAAAACAATCTTTGGACTTATATATTAACATAGGCTACTATATTAATAGAGATACCTTATACATAAATGATATAAGAGTTGAAACCAGAATGCAAACAGGATAAATTCAACGTATACAATATACAAGATTAATAATTTAATATAAGGGGATCAATTAGCACAAAACAGCCACTTGGTTAATTCTAATCTCACAGTAATATCACAAGCTAAACACGATTAATTCAATGAAGTCAAATTAAACAAAAATCCACTTTAATCGGAGAGATCCGTAACCAAAATGCTTAAGGTACTTGCGACCAGGGCTTTTACTTTACTGAGAAAGTATGGCCTCAAAAGAAAAGCCTTTAGTTTTATAACCACAATGAGTCCATTTTACATTTTCAGTCTCATCAAGAAAAAATAGCAATAAAGATTTAAAAAAAAAAATTGTAGAAGAAGATGTGTATACCAGATACTGACAATCAGTGAGGATAAACTACCATGAGAAGTAGGAAGGCATATGAAGCAACCTGTTAGAGACCAACCCCAAATAAGTCCCATTCAAAGAAGAACCGAAAATATAAGCTACTCGGTATAAGCGTGAATGAATTATACTGAGGAAAAAGAAAACCTTCAACAAACTGATTTCAGGAACCGGAACCAAATGAAATGAACTGGAAGCATAACCTGTGAAGAAAGATAGATTGACATAATTGATTAAAAACTATGAATTCAGAAAGAGAGTTTTCATCATAAACCAATCAACAAAATTATGCTTTAAGCCAACCTGATCGTACTGTGACATCATTGCCAAGCTAGTCGTACTGTCACGTCGTTGCTAGAGTGATTTAAAGAACTGGGAAGAAATTAAAACAAAATAACACAATAAACACTTTTGAACCCGTTTGGATAAAAAAAATTACCTGTAGATCTTATAAAAACTTTTTAAATACAGTTTCTATCTGTTTTTCTATTAAAAAAACTTGTCTGGTCAAATGATCCGTTAACTAATTTTATAGTTTAAAGACATGACAAGTGCAGTCTAACTATATACTCCTATATGTGTGTAAATTCATAAGTAAAGCTGTAAAGCAAGTCTTAACTACTGAAGCAGAGAGACGTGTGCTAGTTTCTTCTTTATCGGTGTATTTATTACCTAACAATATGTTTTCTCATCTGTAAGCATCAAAACGAACAATTTCCATTTATCTGAAAATAGGACACTTGCCAATGGATATATGTTATGGGGAGACCTTCAAACCAAAGATATGAAATATTTAATTAAAAAAAAAAAAAAAAGAGCCATGCTAACCTTATAAAACCGATAAGGGAAAAAACTTTTGCTACGCAACTTCTAATAAAATAAATCTACTGAATAAAATTGATGGTATGTTATAATTGAACCAATGCTAGCATTTGCAGTAAACCACAAATTTAACAATTCATGCTTCACGTACCCGATTAAGAAAGGTTTCAAATCCAAACACCACAGATAGTTTTCTGGGCACCTAATAACCAATAAAGTATCATAAGAAACGCAAAACATCATTCAGGCAAAAAAACAGGTAGCAATGTACATATATTTACCCTCAAAGCCAAACATATTATGCACATCTACATTACAAATTATGGGGAGGTTGTGATGTACTCAGCTCTACATTGACAATACTGTGAAAAAGAACTCAAAAAATAGTATAAATGTGTAACACGACAGAGAACATGTGCTTGTCTTGGACCATCAAAGTGGACATATGTTTGCTTTTCATTTTCCCTTACTCAAGGAAACACGAAAATTAAGAAACAAGTTTCTTCGACGTGCCTCTTAAAAAGAAAGTTCAAACTTCACTTACTTACAAATAAGAGAATAGCTTTTGGTTTCTTCATGTATGCAAAACCCAGTTGCATTATCGACTAAAGTTCCATCCAATTAAAAGATAAATGCCAGGTAACTGCTCTCTTTGTACAAGTACACATCTTAACATATCTTTTATTATTGACGAAATACTAAAAAGAGTATTGGACTTTAGGCACAGTAAAGCACAAAATGGAAAACCTACCCTCAGCATAACAATTTTCTAATAAAGAACCATAAAAAGGGAATAGTCACAAGTTGCAAACTTAAACAAATGAGAATCAAAACAAAATCTTTATGTCAACATTTGTGTGTGTGTGTGTGTGTGTGTGTGAGGGGGGGGGGGGGGGGGGTATTTGAACTCACGAAGTATACATTGAAACTAGTCAAGAGCATAAAAGACCATAAAAACTTATTTTCGTTCTATAAAAGTAATCTTGTAAAACAAAAGCTGAAAAAAGCCACTATTGGGGTGGGAAAAAAATCAATTTTTTTTCTGAACTAAAGCCCCTTATCGGACTTGAACCGATGACTTACGCCATATGATAGCGTTATTCAACCGCTGAGCTAAAAGGATTTTCAAGTTATTAAAACAGGAATAAACCAAAAAAAAATTGTTTTCTAATTACATTTTCTGACTTCGTATTGGATCTCCAAAAAGATAAACATGTAAACAAAAAAGTTTTTTGGATCCTTTTCTTCGCAAAGAGACTACTAAGTTGGTTTGAAGCTGAAAATGAATTAAAGTAGATATTACTCCAAAATAAGTTCCAAATCTTGGTTGGAATGCAGAGGAACAACCCAATTCCCATTCGTTTAAATTTTAGATCAAAATCTGGACCGCCATTTCATAGACCACCTCTGCAACTGAAAAGCAAACAATTATCACAGATCGACAAGATAAATACAGTATACAGACTAAAGTCGATATTACTCCAAAATAAGTTCCAAATCTTGGTTGGAATGCAGAGAACAACCCAATTCCCATTCGTTTAAATTTTAGACCAAAATCTGGACCGCCATTTCATAGACCACCTCTGCAACTGAAAAGCAAACAATTATCACAGATCGACAAGATAAATACAGTATACAGACTAAAACGAAGAGTAAATAATATGGATTACACAAACAACATGATGAGGTAAATGAGAAAAACCTTAAATCTCCGATTGGAATCAGCTAACAGAACACTTAATGGTAGATAATTCCCCAAAAATTAAAGAATTTAGAAGGGTTCTAATAGATTCTCGTAAAAAAATAGCTTCCAAATTAAAGAATATATGAAACCAAATTTTCTTTTCAGAATAAACAGGTCATTAAACTCATTAACTGCTATCCATTTTGCCATTTTTATAAGGCGAAATAACAAACTGGTCCACAAGCGACAAAAAAGCTGGTAAAATATACTATTACTCAAGTATGGGCAATTCCGGATTTTAAAAGACTGGAATAAAGTGAACAGAGCACCATAAAGACGCATAGCCCACTTTATTATAGTAAACCGTTTAAGATTTCTATTTGCTCTAATGCAAATATTCACCTATGTGTTCTTCTCTTCATGGCCCTAGAGGCTTATTAGGTAACAGTAACAAATAGGGAAAGAAGAAAAAACATATGAACACTAAGATTTTTAAGAGACGGAAATAGGAAAAAAAATGTCTTATCTTATTTGATACTTTGTTGTGTTCAATAGCATGTGAATAAAAAAGGCTTATGTTTTCGAATCAGAATACTAAAAAAAAAATACAAATAATGATTTTGATTCTGTAAAAAACATATTGAGGAAAAAAGGGAATGACATACCTGTTAATTGTGTCATTAGTCGGTTAGATCTCTATTAAACAAAGATAATGTACTTTATTAGGTTTAGGGGAAAAGGGCACTATCCTTGTAGCAATCCATGGAAAAATATACTTCAGCTACAAACATTTAAACAGAATAAATACAAGGAGACAAGTTTTTCCCGTTACTGAATAATTGCCGACCTTGCAAACAGAGACTTTAAAATTCATTCGTTATGTATAGAAAGAAAATTTTCAACATCAGAGACTTGAGTATATGCCATTCACCTTGTTCTCAACTTATTATTTTCCTTTATCCTACAGTATAAGGCTTGATGTAGCTATATTAAAATAAAAAAAACATCTTCGTCCGGAACATAAGATCTACTTGTCACGGTAATGGAGAGAAAGAAGTATCCTAAAAATGAGGACTTACTCTGAGAGTATTAATCCGCAACATCAAAACATTGCAGCTGTACTCTTGACCGTAATGATGGCCTCCACAAAATACCACTCTAATCTGAAAGTAGCATTTCCTTAAATATAGCGTATTTTCTCCCCCACAATCTTTTGCTTAGTTGCTGGAGCCTCTGATCAACAATCGAGATTGTAGCGGAATTCAATAAATTTTCCCTCATGAACGCCATTAAAAACAAACCAAACCAAACCAAACCAAACCAATCAGTAATCTAAAAAATAGTAGCAATTTTGAAGTAAGGCAATCTGAAGACCTATGGGCTCATACAAACTTAACAATGTCACAGCAGATGTAAAGAATATGAAGAAAGTGGAGTATGTAGCTTTTACAAACTCCAAGATGAAGACAGTACAACAAATACACAATTATGTGCATGTTCATAAGCATAGAGGAAGAAAGAACATGACATATGGACAGGTATTATTAATTAAAATCGAAAAGAAATTCATAACCAATTCAACCAAACAAATTATGACAATAAATATTAAAATATTGCGGAGACAGATAGTTAATCATATTAGGCATAGTCATTTAATATAAAAGCATCAAAAACCCAACGCATGACATGATGAATCACCAATTTCAATTAAGGGAAAGAAAAACAATCACTCTCATAGGTGAGGAAAGATTTCAACTAAATTAGCAAGGGACGATAAAGGTTTAATAATTTTGAGGATGCGAAAGTAAAATCCCAGACCAATGCAGATTTACTAAAATTCAGCAATTATTGCTAATATATTTTTCTCTACAAAATTTAAAGGTTTTACAGAAAAAACGAATTCCCACGATCCAATTAAGCAACAGATACAGACAATCATCAATTAAAAGGAGTGAGTCTACATAATTAAGAGTACAATAATTTCATCGATCCAATTAAACAACAGAGAGAAACAACAATCCCATAAAAACAACAGTAAAAAGAGTAGATGAGAGAAGGTTTATCATACCTGAGAAACAAATAATAAAAAACAACGAGAGGAGCGAGGAAAAAAGTAGCTCTCCGCTTAGGGATTCTGTAGAGAGAGAGAGGAGCAAGACCCAGTGTTTATTTCAACTCTGGAACGAAAATCTTTGTAAATACATAGAATACTACTCCTAATAGAGAAGCAGTGACGTTATAAGCAAACAGAGTTTTTCAAGGCGTGATCTCTAAGCTAATTAATAACACCAACTTATAGTATTTTATTTCCCAAAATTATAAGAGTTAATTTGTAAAGAAAGAAAAATTTACAGTGCAGGACATGATGAATAGTTGTTACCGAGTCAAACAAAGATACGAGTGATACTAGTTCCTAGGTGAGAGTATGATATTCATGTTTACAAATTTCGAAAACAAAAAATGATGCATACACATGATTTTTTTTGGAACTAGTTTTATCTGTTCACAAAGGTAAATTCAAGAGGTACGTTAAGATCTTAAAAAAAAGGACCAACACCAAATTAATTACACCGCAACCAATCATTGCAATATATCAAACAAACACATGTTTTCACAATCTAAAAGGTATATTGAAGATTAAACCAAAGTTTTTGTTTCCAATTACAGTTTCCCTCTTTACTCATATTCTAAAAACCAAGCATGTAAACAATAAGCATTCTGTTCTACATAATCGTAAACAATTTTTTTGAGGAAATCTTGTTTCAGCGGAAACACGAGGAAAAAGAGGGGATGCGTGTATATGGGGTTAGGTGATATTTTAATCCATATCAAACCAAAAAATACATGCTTCGTATTTGGTGTACTATTGATAATCACATACTTTATATTCATAGAAGCAAGAACCCGGAATAGAGGTACAGAAAATCTCATATTTCCTTTTCTGTTTTGGCTTATATAACCACAAAAAGTTGTACTCCCAGACTAGGTGTTATGGGTTTGCTGGTGGGAAATACTTGAAAAATCGGACACGTTGAGTAAAAAGTTTTCTGTTTTGAAAACTTAAAACAAATAAAGACTTACAAACCTGACGAGGCCCTTCAGATCCAGCAGATATATTACGTCAAAAAACAAAAAATACATGTAAACGGAGTGTAAGACCCTCTGATATGACAACCACTTTAGGAATGAAGGACATGAAGACTAAAGACAAATGTTTTAAATCCAAGCACCACGATCGACAAGTTTCAGACTATTTTCAATAATTTTGCAGTAGCATAAATACAAATCGGCTATCTTTTTCAAAAGAGAGATAATAAAGGTTCACAAAAGATTGAAGAGAATAGAAAATAAGAAGCAAATAATGAATTCTGGTAGAAATATAAATTTAAAATTATGAGAATTTAAGCCTTAAACAGATTAAGAACCACTACAAAGAAAGTTTACTCTTAAAATTATCTTTTCTTATATTTTTAACAAAAAAAAAAACTAAATTCGAAGCAGCGTGTGTATCAAAGACTCTCTGTGACTGCACTGTCAACCTGAATTGGATAACTAAGATCTCTACAAATTAACTCATTGATTTCATGTACGATTTTTTGGTTACCTACCATTTCTTCGAAAGGTTTTTGATTACCTCTAATTGTACAAGGACGATATTTTCATAGGTAACTATCAATGTGCGCAATGATTTCAAAAAAACTGTATTTTAAGAGTATATTAAGATCTTGTAACAAATGCTAAAGCCAACTCATTCAATCTTTTCCATACAATAAAAAACAAAATAAACACATATCTGAGCATAGCAACATGCCAAAATAAAGAATAAAAGACATGTTTTTAGTTCCTTCAGACTATGGTGTATGAGTGTATGCCTTTTGCCTTGCCGTATGATGAGAAATAGTATTATTGCGTTTCCCAGTAGCTACATCTCAATACTTTTATTAGCACTAGTACTAGCTACATCTCAAGGATAGTCACATGCAATATAATTAACTTCCATAAAACATGAGAAATACCCAAATAAAACAAATAGATTAAAAAAACGCACCTATAATCCTTGTTCCAAGCAAAACCAGGTAGAGCAACAGTGTAGCTATCTTCTTTGTACTTGTACGATTTCTAATTCCAACACCAATGACAGTAGAACTTCATCGATCTGAGAAGTACAAGAAAAATTAAGAATTTGGAAAAAAATTTAGAATTTGGAAACATCAGTAGCATCAATAAACCTCAATATTACTCAGATATAAGGTATAATCCACAGATCACGTCAAGATTCCATATTTTGATTGATGGTTTCGTTCCATACCACCAACTGCTCCCTGCCAAAAGAAAGAAGGAAGTGAATTTTTGCATAAACTAAATTTCCCAAAATTCATTAACTTTAGACTAAAAATGAGCTTATATTCCCAAAAGACAACTGACTGTCAATTGGACAATTTTAATTTGCAACCTTCCAAGTAACAGTGTTTATACATTACTTGCAAAATAGCCCATTATAAAAAAGCACTACATAGAAGTATAACAATTACCAACACCATAGATAATTTTCTGGGTACCTGATAACCAACATAGTATTGTAAGAAAGCAAAACACCATTCCAGCAAAAAACAGGTAGCAATATACATAAATTATTCGTAAAGTCAAAACATATAATGCAGACCTACATTACAAATTATGGGGATGGGGTGATGTACTCTGCTCTACCTTGACAAAACTGTGAAAAACGACTCAAAAAATAGTATAAATTTAACGTAACACAACAGAGAGCATGTGTTTGGACCATCGAAGTGGTAATAACTCCTATATTTTATTATTCTCCTAAAATAATGAACAATTTAAATGTCGGCCCATGTCAGAACAGAAAACCGATTTCACGAAATACCTAAAATTGATTCGTAGAGGAAAGCAAATGATTCGAGAAATTGGACCTCAGGCACAGTACAGCACAACACTGAAAACCTACACTCAGCATAATAGTTTGCTAATGGAGAACCATAAAAACAGTATAGTACCACAGTCACAAGCTGCAAACTTAAACAAGTGAGAATTAAAAGCAAAAGACGGTCCGAAATTCTAATCTCTATCTCAACCGATGAGAATATATATATATATATATATATATATATGAAGGGTACATTGAAACCAGTCAAAACATAGAAGACTATAAAAGCCTTTAAATCGGTATCATTTTTGAAAAAAAACAGCTTTTGGAAAGAAAAAAATTTAATCATAAGTTTCCATAATAAGAAAACTCGTGTGATGTTCTGTTCTATAAAAGAAACCTTGTAAAACAAAAGTTGAAGAAACCCACTATTGGGGTGGGAAAAAATTCATAGTATTTTTTTATGGACTAAACCCCCATATCGGATTTGAACCGATGACTTACGCTGTGTGATGACGTTATTCTACCGCTGAGCTAAAAGGGCCTTGAAGTTTTTAAGACAGGAATAAACCAAAATTATTTGTTTTCTAACCTTAAATTTTCTAACTTCGTTTTGGATCTACAAACATGTAAAAGAAACAAGTCTTTTGGGTCCTTATCTTCTCAGAACCTTGTATGTTGGTTTGGAGCTGTATGGTGATTTGTGAGACAATGAACTAAAAGTAAAAATTACTCCAATATAAGTTTCACTTCTTGGTTAGAAAGGCTAGAACAGCCTAATATCTATTCGTTTAAACTTGCGAAGAAAATCTGAACCGCCATTTCAAGGACGGCCTCTGCAACTGAAAAGCAAACAATTAACATAAATCCTGGAGAATATAGACTAAAAAGAAGACTAAATGAGATGGATTAAACAAAGAACATAGTGTAAACGAGGAAAACCTTGATTCTCTGTTCAGAATCAGCAAACAGAAGGACTGATGGTAGATTGCTCCCCAAAGAATAAAGAATTTAAAAGGTTTCCAAATAAATTCTCGTAATAAAAAGCTTCCAGATAAAAATAAATTCAACACTGATGAGAATGAATGATACACAATTTCTTTTCAGAATAAATTCAAGTTCATTAAACTAGTTAACTGCTATCTTTGCCATTTCCCTGAGGAGAAATAACAAACTAGTCAGCAAGATACAAGTTTGTTTAAGTCTGGGCAATTCCGGATTTTAAAAGGACTGTAATAAAGTGAACATAGCTCCATAAAGAAGCATAGCCCACTTTATCATAGTAAACAGCTTACGTTTTCTATTTGCTCAAATGCAAGAACGGACCTATGTGTTCTTCTCTCCATGACCCTAGCGGCCTACTGGGTAACAGTAACAAATAGCTCCATAAAGAAGCATAGCCCACTTTATCATAGTAAACAGCTTACGTTTTCTATTTGCTCAAATGCAAGAACGGACCTATATGTTCTTCTCTCCATGACCCTAGTGGCCTACTGGGTAACAGTAACAAATAGGTAAAGAGAAAAAACATATGAACTCTAAGGTAGAAAATTGAGTCAAATTCGTACTTTCTTACTAGTCTTTAAGAGACGGAAATAAGAAAAATGGCATCTTATTTTCTGCTTTGCTGTGTTTGATAGAATGTGAAAAGGAAGGATTCCGTTTTCGTATAAAAAAGATTGTAGCAATAAAAAAGATTGTAGTCGTAAACAGAATTATGTAAAAGAGAATAGGTCAAACACTAGGAGAATGTAAAGCAACAAAGTAAATCAAGTTGCGTACTTATAATTGTGAGATTTAGTTTTCTGAATTTCATACCAGATAAGGAGCACAATTGCTGCATTTCTGGGTTAGTAAAACTGCTCTTCGCAAATCCTTGTATTCTGTTAACCTGATTCTCCAGGCAAAGGATTGTTGGATCAGACTCAACCACAACAAGCCAAAAAAGTGAAAGTAAGAAAGTGTTGAATAAAGTATAAATAGATACTGACCAGCGTAAGTGAATATATCTGCTATCTTTACAATTGAACATGTTCATTAGCACAAAGGACAAAAAATATAGCATATAATAGAAGTTATCTAGAAAACTGATAACAAAACGAAATACGTCTCCAAATTCTCCAAATATATTACGAAGTTTAAATCAAACAAATCGTGATTTCAATATACAGATCAATCATATTATCAGGCAAGTCTGTTTTTTACATGGAAAGAATAAAAAAGAGAGAATATGACTGATGAATCATAAAAGCAGTCTAGGTAAAAATTTACTGCAATTAAACTTGTTAATTGATGACTGGAAGATCAATCAAATTAGTACAACGGAATTCGCAAGGAAGAGTTAAAAATTGGATAATTTGAAGGTGTGAAGAAGTAACTAGTCAAGACAAATATGAGTCGGATTTTAGCCCAATATCCACAAAGCATAAAATGCAGTAAGGCAATGATGGTGCATTAAAATTACAAGAGATATTTCTAATGTCTTAGGGATTTTAATAATAAAAGCTAGCGACTCATTCTATATGTTTATTTTTACAGAATATTACATCCACCATTTTTAACATTTTAAGCAAATCTCAATAAATTCCTCCAAAGTGGTCTGATTTGTCCAAATGAGTAGATCCCTAAAGTTTCTAATATCGAATAAATAAAGCAAAATAAAACTCAAAAATCCAACAAAATAATTAAAACTAAACTCATTAAAGCAAGACGTCCACCAGATATTATTGGGATGTTACTCTACGAAAAAATTCTGTCCATTCCAACAAAATTATTGTGACTAGATCTTTTCAGGTGGGTCATACTTTTTTTGGTAAGTAGGTGGGTCATACTTAATATGTAAAAAGTTACAACAACAATTTCACAAATCAAACAAGCATATTTAACCAACAGAAACTCAATGCTAGAAAAAGGTACTCTTAGTCTTATCAGGAAAATAAATACATAGAATACACATATAACTGCAGAACAAAGATTATGAAAATAATTGGTTTACAAGATTTTTTAGGTGTGGGAAATATAAAGTTCAACCGATCAAATTAAACATTACAAACACTTATCTAGCAATTCAGCGAAAATGATAAAGTTTAAAAAATTTGAAAGGCGCTGAATAAAAGATATGGTTCACCCAGGTCCCAGACCAATTATCTGGATAACAAAAATTTAATACCAATGATCTTATTAATGTAAGTTGCTATCCATTGGTATATTAACAAAAGAAGATTAAAAATGGTTAAAAAAAGAAAACCCAGTACAGAAGGCTTACGCATTAAGGTTTGAGGAGGATCCTCAGGCTTCAGTTCACCCTCCTCAACCCATAATCCTCAGGCTTCAGGAATCCTCTAAAAGAAGAGGTATGTTAAAATAAGCAAGATAAAAAAATTGAACAGATGGAATTATAACAAAGTTCTCTATTAAGTGCCGAAATACATAATCAAAGCATATTCAATATATTAATAGACACAATATTTGCAGCGTGGTTTTTAAATTTTAGCCAAACAAATGAACAACTGAAACAAGCGAATCAGTCAGAAAGTTATTAGTCTACTGGAAAGCAACGTATACACTACTTTAGTTGAATGATCAGTGTATTGCTGTCCCATCAGTCTATTTACGTTTAAATGGTTCACTTACCTATTCTTAATCATAAACCAACATTTCAATTAGACTTAGAAAATTAAACATTGGTATTGTTACCTTTACAACCAGAAATCTATCAGCCATGGAAAATCCAAATAGGGCAGCAACAAATTTAATCTTTGCCATTTCCCAACAAATTAACCTGACAGTAGATACTAGATACAACATAAAGCTACACAGAAGTAGGAGCAAACATCAATGTGGAAAAACATCTCTTCCAATCAACGGGGTTTGTTTTGTTTTGGTTTGGTCTGGTATACCAATATTCTGCATCTATTCCATAAAATAAACGACAGTAAGGGTTCTTTTAAACTAAGAAATAAATCATGATACCATTAAAATCAAATCATTAACAGGACCAACGTCAAATTGATAAACTAGCAAACAATCGGTGCAATATAACAAAACACAGATACAAGTCTTCACAAATTAAATTACAAACACGAACCAAAGCCCAGATTGAAAAGGTCAGTAATATATGACCCGGAAAAAAGTAAGAAAAATTATCATGCAAAACACTATTAGATTTTGTCAATGCATTTTATTCAAGGATGGCCACCTCAAGAAAGTCCCATTGACTTCAGCTTTCGAAAACCCTGATAAGCAAACATAATTAAATAAAAACCGAGCTTAACAGTTAGCATTAGCTTGTAACCAGGCCCTAGAGTTCTTGAGATGTGTTAATGCTTTTAAATCAAACAATATACAATTCGATTAAGTTGATAAAAGACACAATAAGTTAGGGCTGGGCGAAAACCCGAAAAAACCGAACCGAAAAAGACCGAAACTGAAAAACCGAAACTTTTCCGGGTCAGTTTCGGTTTACAATAAAACCGAACCGAAAAATCGGAAAAACCGAAAAAGACCGAATAACCAAAAATAAAATCGAAAAAATAACCGAAAAAACCCGAAACCGGACCGAAACAAACCGGTTCGTTTCGGTCCAAAAAATAAAAAGACCAAAACCGAAAAAAACACAAAATAATTGTAATCGGTTCGGTTCGGTTCGGTCCAATTATTAGAATAAATTGAAGTTGCAATTAAATACCCAAAACAATTAAGTTATAAAGAAGTAAACCCAAAATCAATACATAAAAACTAATTAGGAATTTCAAAAATTAGATCTGAGTTTCTTTACGGAAAACAATAGCCATGCAATTAAATACCCAAAATCAATCTTGTATAAATTAATTAGGGTTTTCAAAACACTAGATCTAATTACTTCAGACAAAACATCAGATCGAAATCAATTTAAATAGCAATAAGAGAAACCAATTTCAATGGATACAAATTAATTAGGGTTTTCAAT
This sequence comes from Primula vulgaris, assembly GCA_963920805.1. NCBI lineage: Eukaryota > Viridiplantae > Streptophyta > Magnoliopsida > Ericales > Primulaceae > Primula > Primula vulgaris. Next base: position 17,523,192 of record OY987216.1, read on the forward strand.
CTAATTATTTTACAGAAAAAACAGGAACTAGGTCGAAATCAATAAAACATGCAATAAAGTACACAAAATCAATCAGTAGAAATCCAAAATCAGTAAAAGGTTGAGTTTAATTAAAGTTGCAATTAAAAACCCAAAATCAATCAGTACAAACTAATAAGTAAAGTAGATCTAAATTAGTTTCACATAAAAACGTAAGCAAGCAAAAGACAGAAATCGAATCAATCTAAATAAAAAACATATAATAAAATAAAATAAGAATACAAATAAACAGGGGATGATGATAAAGAGTAGGCTGAGTATATAACCTTGCGAAGAAGTATCTCTCGCTGACGAAGATGAATCGTCTCCATTCTCCACTGGGGGTATATATATATATATAAGTATATATAGAGAGAGATGGAATAATAAAAGATAAATTATGAGAAAATTAATGAGAGAAATATGCGCAGGCTAATGTATATATAGAGAGAGGGGAGAATGTTACCGTTTGGCAAATTAAAAATTAAATATAACAAAAATATATATATACAACCAAATAAAATATAGTAACTTTATTTGTATATATATTAAATTTTTATATATATCAAAATATACATCAATATATACATAATAAATTATATATATTTAAACATATAAAAACATAAAACCAAATAAAATATACTTAGATGTGTATATATAAACATATAAATTCATAAATATATATACTAAATCTATCTATATATATATATATAAACACATATATATATATATATATATTGATGTATATATATATATTGATGTGTGTATTTATATACATATACATATATAAACAAACACTCCCACCCACCGTACTACCACCGCCTGTCCCTAGCCCACCAGATCTCTCTATATGTATATATATATGTATATGTATTTATTTTTATTTTTTATTAAAATATGTAGATTTATGTTATGTATATATGTATGTGTGTAGCCGGGTGTATGTATAATGTACTAGCGGAGCGGACGTGTGTGAATCCAATAAAATATATGCAATACATACGTGTAATAACAAAATACGCTGGATTCTGTATTTTAATTTAAATAATAAATGAGATAAAAATATGAAGTAAAAAATAGAATAAATGGAGAGAAATGGTATTTACCTGGTTTGAGAGAGGGAAGTAACCAACATATATATAATATATAATAATAAAACAAATGTTGTCATACATGTTATTATTAATTAATAAATTGGTACATATTCATAAATATACTTTAGAGAGGGAGAGAGAGTGGGTGGAAAAAAATTGTGTGTAGTATAATAGAATAAGGAGACGTACTGGTTTTGTTTTTGGGGAGGGATCGATTTTTTGGCAGTTTTTTTTTTTTGAATTTAAATTTACAGTTTTTTTTGCAGTTTTTTGAATAATAGTACATGTGTGTAATTTTTTAAACTATCAAGGTTTATTTATAATTAATTGTTTCAAGGCTTCATGGGTCTACACATATATTAATAGTATAGATTTAGGTAGGGTGCGACACGTGATATCCAATCCCTAAACACTTTAAACCCAATCCGATTACTTTTAAATAAATAAAAAATCCCGATCCCGTTTTTCGGGACCCAAATTTTCGAGATTTCGTAGGGTCGGGATAGATTTAATCCCAAATCTCTCGACATATTTTTTTATTTTACGACAACGTCATTTTTTATTAACAATTTTCATTTAATAAGTCTAAACATGTTATTAACACGAAACAAAATAATAGTTTAAAAATAATATTCCTAATAAATGAAAAAAGAAATTAACATGTAGTAGAAAAAATAGTGTGAAACTAAAAATAATTGAGTATATAAAAAAATTAATACGTTTTAGTATTTAGTTTTATTAACACAATCAACAATTATCATACTAAATGAGATATATTATCATTATAATTTTTATAATCGGAAAATAATTATCATTTATCTTTCTTTAAATAAAAATATAATTTTTTAATTTAAGTATATTTTTTATTTTAATAGTTTCATATATTCAAAACTATACATCTATATTATACTTATTTAATTATAACTAATAATTAAAAAATCAGGTCGGGTCGAAACACCTGATAAAATCAAAATTGTCATCCGATCCCGATTCCGAAGTTTGTCGGATCGGGTGCGGGACACGGGTCGGGTCGGGATTTCGGCATTTTTTTCCCACCCTAGATTTATATGTGTATATGAGAAAGAATGGGTGAGATTTTTTTTTTATTTCTTTGTTTTTTTACTGTGAAATTACCCTATTATCTTTATTTTTAACATAAAAAACGACATGGCTCTAACGACGTAAAAAATATGGACGGAATAAACTAAATTGGTATGATTTGGTTAATAGAGTGCCTAAATTGGGAATTTTCATACTACATGTTACATTTCGTTAAAGGCTGATAGTACAATCTACTAATTGGGTATTAACCCTTAAAAAATTATTATATGCTAATTTAATCTAGTACAACATTAACGGTTTATTTGGTAATGAGTTGTTTTGACACAATCAGAGTTCGTCAAATGTTTTTTAACGGCCGCATAAATTTTTGTGGGTTTCAAAACTTTATCGAGGTTCTTTTAGTTCCGGCATAAAACTTTATAAAATCAACTACAATATCATACTTATTATTACAAATATTCCCTTTACAAAATACAAAACAAAACCATCTCAAATAATAGGCCTGTATTTTTTTCTTAAAGTTTATTTCAATTATTTTGTCGTACTTAACTTAATTAAAAACTCTTTCTCACTTGCAATTATAAATAATAAGTATAACCATAATTTATTTTTACCAAATGTGTTAAAGATGGTAATTGAAAATTAATTGAAAGTCTTAGACTAAATGAATTTCCGACTAGCCAATGATTAATTGTTTAGACCAAAACTGTTATTTTTTGCAACGTAAACAATACACCCTCCATTAGTATGGTTGTTAGAAAATTATATGGGGCTAGTTGAAAACGAACCAACACATGTTTATGGATATAATAACTCTAGATCGAATGGATTGAAAGGTAATTCTCCATTAAAACATAGCGTGACGGTACAAGTACACCTACAAATCAACTAATTTATCTATGTCACGGTCGAGCAGAGAGTAAGAGATCTAAACGAACAATGATTTATATGTCATGGTCACACTTGTTGGTGTATATAGTTTGCGATTCATAATTATCATTTTTTTTTTGTGAATTGCTCTTCATGCAATAAAAAATCATGTAATAAAAGGTTATTTTCGGGCAATACGTTTTTTTTTTTAATGAAAACAGTTTTGGAAAACCTTGTTTTTATTTAAGAAACAATTATAGTCATCTTTACTCACTATCACACTATTTCATCTATTTTTTATGTATGCTTGGTATAAATTTTCTAAAAAATAACTTTTGTAATAAGAGTATTTGAATTTGTCCATATGCAGATGCACTTTCAACTGAAGCAGATGCACTTTTGACATAACTATAATTTAATTCAAATTTTAAAAAAACAAAACTGGATGGATTCGAACCACCAAACTCTTGAACATCGATGTTGGTACAAGCGCTCTTACCATTTTGAGTTTACGGATGTATATAGTCACTAAAAAAAATCATACAAACAAGTACACCGAAAATCATCCCGTCTCCTATAAAATTTCAAACACATGGCGTGTTAGTTAAATATTTTTTTAAGATATGGATATTTACAAACTATAAAAACTCTACAAAACAAACATTCCAAAAAAAAGGATTTGTTATCCTCAAACAAACTTCAATTCGGACCAAACGCTTATGAAGTTTTGGTTTGAAAAAAATTATACGATAACCGAACCGAAAAAGTCGGTATACCGACTTTTTCGGTTGGTACGGTTCGGTTTTCCATTTTATACCGAAACATTATTATTATTAAAAGACAATTCTTGGTAACAATAAAATAGCAAAAAAGTTTATAAAAAATAAAATGTGTATAACTATTCTTATATTTGCTACATTTATCGTGAACTTGATTAAAATAGTAAACACTAATAAAATAAGAATTATTTTAAAACATTAGACAAGAAAATGGAGAAATACGAAATTATAGTATTTGACTTCGTAAATATGAAAATAAGTCGTATGGAAAATTAAACTAAACTATAAGGCAATTTATTTGTAAGTTATGACTATGTGTAAATTTCTATATATTTTATAATTTTAATGTTTGGTTCGGTTCGGTATTATACCAAACATACGAAATGGATACCGAAACCGAACCAACTTTTAAAGTATGGTTCGCTTGTATCGTACCGAAAAATCGGTATACCGAACTTTCGGTACCAACTTGTTTGGTTCGTTCGAAAATCGCTCGGTTGATACAAATCGGTACAAAAAGTCCACCCCTAGTCATTAGTTCAATCAGAGTTCGCCAGACGCTTTTTAACGGCCGCATAAATTTTTACGGGTTTCAAAACTTTATCGAGTTTCTTTTAGTTCCGGCATAAAACTTAATAAAATCAACTACAAGATCATACTTATTATTACAAATATTCCCTTTACATAAATACAAAACAAAACCATCTCAAATAATAGGTCTATATTTTTTTTTTAAGTTTATTTCAATTATTTTTTCATACTTAACTTAATTAAAAACTCTTTCTCACTTGCAATTATAAATAATAAGTATAACCATAATTTATTTTTACCAAATGTGTAAAAGATGGTAACTGAAAATCTTAGACAAAATGAATTTCCGACTAGCCAATGATTAATTGTTTGGACCAAAACTGTTATTTTTTTTATATTTTCGGATGTATTTTATAGGTTTTTGAAACCTCTTGTGTAGAATTATAAAAACTTCGTGAACGATTTTATGACTTTCCAAAATACGACTATTTTAAAAAAAAGTGCAATTTTTTTTAAAACCATCGTGTACAGTTCTGTCATGTCTACTCTAATCTTCCATTCTCATATGATAAATTTATTACGAAAAACTTCAAATTAAATACTAGTACCAGTACGTACGTAGTCCCCATATATAGAGGAAATTAAGAATTGGTCTCTAAATATAAAACTATTTAATGACTGTCGCTCTTTAAATTTTAATTAAGAATTGGTCTATTATTTTTAAAACTAATTAAGTATTGATACGTTGTCATTAAATATAAAAGGCTCACAATTCTAATTTGTTTATTTTTCTCCAATATGTTGTCTCTAAAAAACGGAACCCACTGCCGGCGGCGGCACAACAATAGCAGTCATCTTCTGCGGCAATGAACTCGGATCTTTGCACAGTTTCAAGCTCTCTTTCTTCCAATTCCCGTGTTTCTCTCTCTCCTAATATATATGTGTACAGATATAAATATATGTATGTAGCATTTGTATGTATATACATACACACTGTAGGCCCACATCACCGTCGGAGAAGATGTTCGTCGACGACGGAGTACCGACTGTGGCGGAGATATCTCTCTCTATCTATATATATATTATTTTATTATAATAAGTCAAAGCAAGTCAAATGAGACTGCATAATTTAGCCATTTTTTTTTTCCAAAAATACCCCTATTCTTTTTTATTAATTACAATAATACCATACTCACATAAAAAATATAAAAAATAATAACTAATAACACTATTTATCACTCTTCAACAACAAAATATTCTTTTAAGTCTTTATCATCTTATGCTATTCTTTTTATTATCCACACTCTTTATTATCCACATATTTGTATCATAACTACACTTATTTTATATATTTTAATTGCAGTACGCGTCCTAGCATATACATATCATAGAAAAAAGTTGGACTATAGCTGTAATTTCCAAAAATTTATATAAAATGAAAAAAATCATAAAAATTATAAAAAATGAAAAAATTCATAAAAAATCACAAAAAATGTATTTTTTACAAAAAAAATCACATGAAATGAAAAAAATCACAAAAAAATAAAAAAACACCACAAAAAATATTTTTCTAAAAAAACACCACAAAAAATGGGAAAAAAAATCAAACTTTTTTTAAGAAATAAAATATTTTTGTAAATATCCCACTTTTTACACCGAAAAGCTGTTTTTCATCAAAAAAAAAAAATTCCATTAAAAAGTGATTTTTTTTTCACCGAAAAGTGATTTTTTCATGAAAAATGGGCTTCTTTTTTAATTTAAATGAGCTGAAAGTGCAGATAGTTCAGTTGAAAGTACATATAGTTCAGTCGAAAGTGCATATACTTCAGTCAAAAACGCATATAGTTCAATAAAAGTACATATAGTCCGGTCGAAAGTGCATATAGTTGAGTCGAACGTGCATTCAATTCAACTGGAAATACATCTAGTTCCGTCGAAAGTAAATTTAGTTCAATAAAAGTGTGTACGCATATAGTTCAGCTAAAAGTGCATCTAGTTCAGTTGAAAGTAAATCTGATTCAGCTGAAAATAAATCTGATTCAGCTGAAAGTACATTTGGTTCTGTTGGAAGTACATTTGGTTCTGTTGAAAGTGTATCTAATTTAGTCGAAAGTACATATAGTCAAGTCAAAAGTGCATATAGTCGAGTCGAAAATGAATACAGTGCAGTCGAAAGTGCATATAGTTCAGCCAAAAGTGCATATAGCTCAATAAAAGTGTATATAGTTCTGTCAAAAGTGCATCTGGTTCATCTCAAAATACATTTAGTTCAGTCGAAAGTGCATATAGCACAGTCGAAAGTGCATATAGTTAAGTCAAAAGTGCATAATGTTCAAGAGGTTGGTGGTTCGAATCCATCCGAATTTGCCTTTTTTTTTAATTTAAAGTAAAGTATATGCACTTTGTTTTGTGAATTATATTGAGTTTATATTAAACATTATGCACTTTCGACTGAACTATATGCACTTTCGACTGAACTATATGCACTTTCGACTGGACTATATGCACTATCTAGTGAACTAGATGCATTTTGAGATGAACTAGACGCACTTTCAGCTGAAGCAGATGCAGTTTCAGCTGAAGCAGATGCAGTTTCAGCTGAACCAGATGCACTTTTGACATAACTACAATTTAATTTAAATTTTAAAAAAACAAATCTGGATGGATTCGAACCACTAAACTCTTGAACATCGATGTTGGTACAAGCCCTCTTACTATTTTGAGTTTACGGATGTATATAGTCACTAAAAAAAATCATACAAACAAGTACACCGAAAATCATCCCGTCTTTGCCTAAACATGAATGATAGAAAACACTATAAAATTTCAAACACTATAAAATTTTGTCAAGATATGGATATTTACACACTATAAAAAACTCTACAAAACAAACATTAAAAAAAAACAGGATTTGTTGGCCTCAAACGAACTTCGATTCGGACCAAATGCTTATGAAGTTTTGTATTGTACATAAGCTACACATAAACACGTCAAATTTAAGCGAATTCAAAATAATAAAATCTATCATACGGAACTCGGACATTTCAACAAACATTTTAAGGGTACAATTTGGTGCAACCATAACCAGACACATGGTTGTATACGCTCTTCCAAATAACTCCCGAACAAAGAGCCTGTTTTAGCCTGGAACCGGAATCTGTTTCAGCCTCGAACCTGAGTCCGATTCAGCCCAGAAATATACTCCAATTCAGCCCTAAAACAGACTGTATTTATCTCCAAAACAGACCCCAAATCAGCACTAAAACATGCTTGTTTCAGCCCCAAAACGGACCCTAAAATCAACCTTATAACGGGTTCGATTAAGCACCAAAAGAGACCACAAAGTTCATCTTTTTGAGCAACAAAACTCAATTCAATAGCGACAGCCAAAGCACAAGCAAAAAATTACTCTAAACCGGCAAAATAAATAAACATACATTTATTATTTTTCATATTACTCTCCTCCATGGAAATATAGTTTTTAACAACATCAACATAAGATTTACATGTAGAATTGACAGGTATTTATTTTTTTCATATTTACTTCCAATCACAAACAAATTATTCAAAAACCCCAAAAAAATCCAAATCCCAGAAGAAAATCACCAAATTTCCCCCAATTTGTCTTAAAAATCGATTATAACAAGTAATTTCGACCTTAGTATTAGTCTAATGACGAATACACTAACTTATTGCAGAATATAGTGTTCGGTAGATTCGAAATTAGATATCTATTCCAAACTAAAATCAACTCCAATAAATCTGAAACGATATCGGGTATGACCTCGCCGGAATCGCTCCATGTCACCATCTTCGTCGTCGCCCGATGCTGCGATCTAGGGTGTTGTTAATTGGGGGTCGGATATAGGGTTTAGGTGGTGATGACAGAGGTGATGATCGGTGATCAGAGATCGGAGGTCGAAGGTGATGATCTAGGGTTTCGGTGGGATTTGGGGGAAAGAGGAGAGAGAGAAGAGTATGTAAAAATAGATCAGGTTAAAAAAATAGAAAATAAAGCGGTATTTATACTATACAAGTATTATTCGGTGGGAAGATAAGTTTAAAAGTTGTACTTATTAGGCATTAAACCTATTATTATCACTGTCCATTAAATGTCAGCTGTCGGTGTGTTGAGTACAATACATATAAACCGCCTTCCAAATAATAAAAATAAAAAGAAAAACTCGTCTTTTTGTATAACTCTTGTAAATATCTCTATCTATATATATCGCCTCTTCTCAAATAAGTCTCGTTAATTCGCTTCTATCTCTCATCTTTTCTCTTAGAATTAATCAATTGATTAGGTTGCAAATACTTTTATGATGACTGTTAAATACTTATCTATGTGATAGAATAAATGAAGGAATCAGTTGTTAGGCCCTAGTTCCTGATGGTCCTCGGTTTAAAAATCTTGCGTGCGTTCGATTAATAACCCTAGAAATCATAATCGATTGGTTTGATTTTGGTTTGTTGTTCGGAGTAAATTTAAGAAATTCGTTGTTTTCTAATAAAGTGAAATAATCGCTCGTCCACGATTAAAGTTATGTGTTTTACAATCTATTCATGCACGTGTATGTTTGTACGAGTTAGAAAAAACCTAGCTAGAATTGATTGTTTCACTTGTTATGTTCTTTTTGTTTGTTTATTATGGTTTGTTCATTGTTGTTTTTGAATAAATTCAAATATCCACTCGTCTTAACACGATTACAGTTGTGTGTTTTACTTATAACTTGGTCATGTTTTCCCTGCTGCTTTTTTGCTGCAACATGTTTCTTTTTCTGCAATTTTTTTGAATAAATATGTTTGTGTGATTTTTGTTTGCTATGGTTGATCCAATAGTTTAAGAAACGAAAAGATCATAGTTAAGAAAACTGAGACTCTCAACAAATAAAATCAAGTGTTGTATGTTGGTTTTGGTGTACGTAAAAGCAATAATTTAAAGTGCAATGACTAAAAAGAAATAAACAATTTTATTTCTATAATGGAATGTGACTCTATTACAAATTCCGACACTTGCAGAAAGTAAATGCAATTAATTAACATTCCAGACAGATTAATATAAATTATTAAACTGCTGGACTGGTTTGTAATTAAACGAAACTGTCAGACAGAATAGTATAAAACTAAACTGCTGGACTGTTTGTTAATTAAAAGAAACTGCCAGACAGAATAGTATAATTACTAAACTGCTGGACTGTTTCTGTAAATAAATTACAGGATTAGAAAGTAAATTACAGAACAGAATAGAAATTACAGAAAAGGAAAAAAGGACTGAAATGAAATTACAGAACAGTAAATAAATTACAGAACAGGAAAATGCAGGATATAAATTGCAGAAATATAAAGACGGAATAAAATATGCAGGAAAATAAATAGACGAGACGACTGTTTAACAGTCTGCCCTTAACCGATATTCGCCTAACCACCTTTGAGGTTTCTGATTATGTTTGGCGCTTCGATCCCAAGGTACAACGTCTCGGATGACTCGCCGGAAACTGGCGACGAGTCAAGGTCGAGCTTTTGGTGGGTGGTTCTCTCTGACTAAAAATGTAATGCTTATTTGGAGAGATGATATATGCTACTGCTGTTTGATTTCAGAATATTGTGTTTTTGACATGTGGGGGGTCTGCCTATTTATAGGCTTGCTGAGTATCTCAGCCATTAAAGTCACTTTACTACTGTCAGTTTCGAATTTCGAAACATTTTCCCGAACAGGGACGCTTTTTCCCGAACAGGTACGTGCGCATGTGTGGTACACAATACACACATGTGTATGTGGACACACTACTTAATATCCACATGGGATACCTTAGTATATATATTGTAAAAATGACACTTCATTTTCCAATGTGGGACAAATCTCAATGAGTTATCCTCATTAAACTCATTTTCCAGCAACAAGAGTTTTCCTCTTTCTCAACCCCAATCTTTAACGCCAATTTTCATTCACTCCCATTCTCCGAATAGGTCATGCGACATACCGTTACGAACCTTGTCATACCATCTACTCAACCGTCTTGAGTATGGTGCCAAAAGACAACGGCTGTCACTAGGAATCTTGACTCAAAGATGGTCTCGTGACCATTCAGACACTACCATGCTAAACATGGTTTTCCCAACATTGTATTCCTAATACCTTTGTTATCATGACTTGTTGCGGTTAGGGACGTTTTTGCTAACTTTCAATGTTTATTCCACAGTAGCTTAGTGGTTGAGCGGTTGGCTGTTATTTTGATGATTGTTTTTTCTGTTTCTTAATTGGATCGATGAAATTTTCATAGATATCTATTGTTAACAATTTATTTCTTTTCTAAAATTTAAATAAAGATGCATCAAACTATAACAGCATAAATGAGTGGTTTTCAACAAGTGGATTCTGGCACAAGATCACATAGAATCACGTCTAAATATAGAAACATTTATTACTTTAAAAAAACTACGGTGAATATGAATCATATTCGATACCAGATAAGAGTAAAAACAAAATACTGAATCGTCTATTCCGAACATTACCCTTACTTTGTTAAGTCCTCGAGCAACTAGGGTTTCTCCAAAAAAAGTTTTCAAATAGATACAGCTAATAGATAATGGAAACACATAAACTTAGCAAAAAGAATATACTCGTCTGGTTACATTTATATTGTGCTTTATGGGTGCATCTTTTTCAGTGTTACAATTTTAAATCCAGTCCAAAATAGTACATATTAGTGCATTTCACACTTATTAGGTATGATTTTGACTTTGACTTTTTTTTTCCAAAATAAAATAAGTCACAAAAAATCAAAAAATAATTCTAATAATAAAGGAGTTCAAAGGTTATAAGTTGTTTTTTTATTTTATTTTTTGATTTTTTGATTTTTTTAAAGGTTTTTATAAAAAAAATCAAAAAAAATTACCAATAATAAATAAAATATTGTCAAAAAATATAAAAATAATTGAATAATTATTTTCAAAGTTTTTACACACTTTGTAACTGTTATAGCCAAATTTTATATTTTACTGACTTTTTATTTATTTTTGATTTACTTTTTATGATTTTTCTTTATAAAAATCTTTTAAAAAGTCAAAAAATACAAAATAAAATAAAAAAACAGCTTATAACTTTTAAAACTCAGTTTATAACCTTTATAAACACAGTTTTATTATTAGAATTTTTTTTATGTTTTTTTTGAAAAAATAAAATAAAAAGGTTAAAAAGTCAAAACCGTATATAATAAGTGCGAAATGCACTAATATGTACTATTTTGGACAGGATTTAGAATTGTAGCACCGAAAAAAGATACCCGTGTTTTATACCAATACCAAATAGGGGAAAACGGTAATGTAGAAAGATGTTCCAATTAAAAATATATTATCCATAAATTGAAATAATCCATAAACACGTTTCGATAACCATACATGACATTAAGGGATTACAACATATGTGATTTGACAAATACGATCAGATGGAATCCAGTTAAGATATACTGTGATATACTTGACAGAGTTTCAATGTATTAGTCCGAAATAAGTCGGATCGCAGGGGAATTGAACAAGAAAAACAATAAACAACACTTGAAATTTTCATATCCACAAACTGTTACAAACTGCAGTATTTATACTGATTTGAAAATTAATTTGAAACTATGGGAGTTACACAGCAGTTACTAATTTGTTGTATTCGCAGCCGTTGATGATAGACGCGTGTCTTCATCTGGTTCCATCTGATAACCACTGAATAAATGATCCTACGGTTCACACTATTACACTTAATAATAATCCAAAGGTCCTAATAATTTAGTCTATTACTGTATTACAATACCAGTACATACATACTAAATAAACACAAATAAATACTTCTCATCCTCTGTCTTCCATCTGCGAATAGATCAGAACAAATTAAGGTTTGACCCCATTAAATAGAGAGCTTGATTTGATCGGTGTTAAGATGGTATCATCACATATATAGGATTCTGGAAAATATACTAACATCTACTTCTTTAAAAATAAACCAGCGTGGATTTTTAGGAGTAAAATCAATATTTGTTCTTACTAGAAAGACATGTTATTCACAAACAGAAACATGGTTAAATTAAACAGAAGTTATCGATTAGGTTGAAAAAAGACCCAATAGGTAATACTAAAGTGAAAAAAGAAGAAGAAAAAACAGATAACAAATAAGAGCCATCTCACCAAACCACATCAATCTAGGGGGTCTGGCCTCCCATCGGAAGAAATAAATATAAATATAGATTGGGATAATTATATTTTACTACACCAACCTATTGGTGGTTAAGAATTTGCATACTCATCTTACAAGATTAACAATTTACATACTCACATATAAAATATGTATCAATCAACGTACTTTAGTTCATTTATCTTAACTTTTTAGTCGATTTTAGGTCATATGCAATGTTAGTTTGACCCTTAAATCATAATTGGAAGTGGTAATTTGATCACACGTGACCTAAATTCTCTTAAAAAGTTAACATAAATCAAATAAAGTGTTGATTGATATATACTTTATAGGTATGTAAATTGTTAAATGTTGAAAAATGATTATGCAAATTCTTAACCACCAATAGGTTTGTGTAGTAAACAATAATTTTCCCATATAGATATACATAATATATTAACAGAAAGGAAACTATTACACAAGGTTAGCGCCTTAAAGGTTTAGCTTTGCAGCGTAAATTAACCAAACAACTGAACAATTCACACAAACTGGGTTGTCCGCGTTTCATTAGCCTGTGGAAGCAACATGTGCACAACTTTGGATCAATGATTATCAGTATATTTGCAAGCTAACGTTTTAAATAATTTGTTTGCCTATTACTACTCAAGCAAATATTTCAACTAAACTTGGTTAGAAAATAAAAGCATATGTACTATTACCTTACAACCAGCTATGTCCAGCACAGATCTATCAGCCATGAGATATTCAAGTAGGCCAGCGATAAACTTTACTATTAAGAATTTTATCGACAGCAACATCAATTTGCCATCAACTCTCGACAGATACAACACATAGCTACAGTGAAGAAGATTAGACATTAATTTGTGGAACACATATCTTCCGATCAATGCAACTTGTATTTCTTTTTACACCAATCTTCTAAACCTATTCCATATAATAAACAAGTACAATTGTTCAGAGTTCCTTTTAATTCAAAGCAAAACATGATACCGTTAAAATAAAGTCAGTATCATGGACCAACAAAAGGATAATCGCAATAAAAAAATTCAATATAAATACACCTCTTCACAAACTAAATGGCTAACGGATACTATTGTTGTGTATTTGAAAAAAAAAAAATGTTCCTAAATTCAAGTATACCTGCAAAACGTCAAGACCATGTAATCAAATATCCTAAAACCCATCGACGTGCCATACATATATCGAACACTTCGAACCCAACATATTTTACTTGCTCTCCATCAACAGTATAGGTACAATGCACACAGAGACGAGAAAAAAGTTATCTTGAGAACAAAAACGTGAATGAAAACACAGGACAAAAGCACATGCACAATCTACTCAATAGCATAAGAAACTATACCTATGTTTTGTGTCTATTTATCTTTATTCTGGAAGTGAAATGATAATACGTTCCCTAACTAAGTAATTTTCTATGATGTTATTTTCTTTAAAATGATTCTGAGCCAAAACCCAAATGTTGAAATATAAAAAGAAAGTCAACTAACTTTGTTTCTGGACTAAAAGCCACTTATCGGATTTGAACCAATGATGTACGCCTTATGAGGACGTTACTCTACCACCGAGTTAAAAGGGCCTTGGAAAGACTGAAAGGTTCCTTTTTTCAATTTATGTTTTCTGGCTCGTCAGTGACCGTGTTTGTAAAACAAATATGTAACAAACAATATTTTCTAGGCCTTCCATTCCAACAAAAATATATTAAGGATAAAAGAAGGCATTCTAAGACCTACCGATCGATATTAAATATTTAGATCAAAGATGATTTACTCTCTGTAAGATCAGAGGTAAAGAGAAATGCATACCAACATTGTAACACCGTGATGGAGATTAAACTCTTGCCACATATTACAAATACAAAAAAAAAGGAGAAAATTAACTGGCATGGCAATGTCATTTTTAGGCATTAAGACACCAATCAATATCACTACATCAGAAAAGTCAAAGCCAAGAAACATTTCTACACATGGTTCTTCATACTACCTGAAGATCAAGTCACTGAAGTCGTTTATTCCGATCACAGTTGTAAGTAATTTATCTATAAAATTCTAAATTCAGTATTAATGTATAAATTTTGAATATCCTTAAGAGTACAAAAATGTCCAAATGAAAGAATATCTCTTACCTTGTTCGCCTTCCTGGGCAGGTGTGCTCTCCAAGCAAAATGTTCTTTTCTGCCCAATAGGCTAACAGCTATGAAATACATGAAAAAGTACAATCAACAAATACATGTGGATTAGATCATGCTAATGGCACTTCAATGCCATCGGTGATTTAAGGATCTGGGACCAACTAAAAGAAAGGTCAAACAATGGGAGATTTTAGAGCAAGTTCTGCTGAGAATCATAACTGGTTATGAGTATATAAAATTTGGTAATAACATTGATATGTTCTTACTAAAAAGATTTGTTTGGTTTAGAATAATTCTAATATTTTATTTTATTTCGTCTAAAAAAGGTTTCTCGAGATCTTTTACTCTGTTTGAAAACGGGCCCAAATTCTGCGCAAGCCAAGACTGAAAAAATGGATTAAAAATAAACCAGTAGATCACAAGTTTATCTTTTTGGTGAGGGAATAGGAGACAACCTAATTCCTGTTTGTGCAAATATTGGACTAAAACTTGGTCCGCCAGTTGCAGGACCACATCTGCAACTGAAGCAAATAATTATCAGAAACCCGGAAGAAATAATACATCATTCAAACTAAATATAAGAATGAATAACAAGGATAAAAAGGAGAACTTAACAAAGTCAAGAGAAAACCTTGATACTACAGGGGTATGACCTTCGAAAGCTGAATGAAGGAAGGTAAACAAATAACTTCTCATAAATAAACAAATCATAATACCACTAACATTGAACTGTTGTTATTACTAATCATGCACCAATAGGCAATTCGAATTTTAAAAGGATTAGAACAAAGTGATCGCTGTTCTACAAAAAAAGAATTTTACCCGCTAAATCATAATTATATTCCAATCCGACCGTTAAATCTATATATTTTCTCATGTACAAGACCACGCCCATAAGTTTTTCTCTACATTGCATTGAAGGTGAACGGGTAAAAATAGAACCAGTGTATACTTTATACCAAATGAAAAAGTATCGTATAAATAAATACCAGATCTTAGATTGATGAAAGCATGATTTTTTCTCAATGGATAAGACATAGAACCAAAATGCCAAAACATAGTAAAAAAATTCAAATAGTAAAAGATACAAAAGTTCGGAAAAATTACGAAGACTTCGCTTGCAACCAAATGCAATTTGAATATGGCCCAAACGTTTGAAATTCATAGAAGAAAGTTTCGTAATTTCCATAAACAGTCTACTCACTCACAAGATAGTGGTGTAGCGCAGCGGCATATCATACGTGAGGTAACGTTTGCTGGTTTGGAAACCTCATACCCTATCAGCTTTTTCCAAGGTACCACACTACACATTAGATTACATTAGACCACCTGTTCATAAAAGCAAATGTTCATTTCATCCAACGATAGGATACGGAAATTTTTTTTGTCGGTGAGTGGATAGTGAGAAAGCAATTATAATAAATAATAGAGGAGTTGAAGATGCAACAAAAAAGATATTATTCCAGGTTGGTTTCTCATTTCAAGTTGTGTTAGTTGTTTACTAAAGAATCCAAGTTACAATTGTTTCTCAACTATTGACTAGATGTTTGTTAAAAGACCTAACAACTTACCCCCCAGATCTAGAATACAGCAAGCAGTTTTCCAAAGTTTTGAAATTTTCGGTGCTTCATAATAAGAGGGGAATTTTAAACCACTTAATATAAAATTATGCAGTTGTTCTCAAACATCTCCTGGGAGCAAATTAGAGCATGGTAAATTGTGAAGAATCGAACCAAATTCCCATGCTCTCCTTTAGAAATTCACAATTTTATCGTGTACAAAACAACGATCCTAGGAGTAAAAAAATGATGAATTGTTTATCCTGAAATCATATTCCGTAAATATCAGCAAAACGAGTTTGGGCTTTGTCAGAAAAATAAGATACGTCACTAATTGACATGAACATTAAAATTATGTGATTTATCGTTTCTGACATGCAAGTTGAGTGATTTATTGTTTCTCCTAAACTGATTAACAATTACAAAAGATCTAAATTGTTTAGGATGACATACCATACTTCCACACACATAACTTTCATGACAGTGACACGAGCTGTATGAGCTAGTCCAGATCCGTATTCTGTCGAAATTCAATTTCCTACCAGGATAACTTGATGTTCTTTCCACCTATGAATGTTTGATAACAAAAGATCGTCATCGAGTATAATTATAAGTTTAAGTCAAGTTTATATTCAATTATTAAATTCAATTTAACTACTTAAAACATGTTACTTTTCAAAAATAATTCTTTAAAGTTTTTAACCAACAAATGTGTTTCTTCACAACCTTTATGAACACGTCAAAGATTGCATATTTCAGCCAACGTAAAGCTTAAAAACAACCTACATCAATCTAGAACTATATACAAAAGAAAGAAGAATACATAAAAAGGAGTAACGCCTTTAACAAATATCATCTATAAATAAAAAGTAAGTTTTTCCCACCATTAATATATATAAAAAATGTTTCTCAGTGCAAGAATCTACCCATAAGTTCTTCTCTCCACTGCATTAAAAGTGAATAGGTCATAAAAATACAGACATTATATATTTTACCGTATGAAAAGGAGCCGTATTTAAAAAAAATTGATCTTAGTTTGATGACAACATAACGCTTTGTCAATGGATAAAAGTATAGAACCAAAATACCAAAACATAGTTAAAAAATTATAATGGTAAAACAAATATTCAGAAAAATTACCAAGACTTCTCTCGTCAGCATGGACTGCAGGATGCCGTTTTGTAAAGCAAGCATGCTACATTGGAAGAAGCAGATAGGGTAATGAGATTTGTTTTATTGAATATATGCTTGTTTATAGATGATACAGACCAAGCTGAAAGTAAAGGTATGTGATTATTGAATAAATACTGGCATTTGCAACAAACCACAAATTCAACAATTCATGCCTCACGTACCCTATCAGAATACTAAAAAAAAAACAATTGAATACAAGTAAATGCTTCCGATTCTGGCAAAAACATAAGAGGAAAAAAGGGAAAGGCATAGCTGTTAATTGTGCCATTAGACTTTTGGATCTCTATGGAACAAAGATTATGTACTTTATCAGGTTTACGGGAAAATGAGGGCATACTTCAGCTACAAACATTTGAATAGAACAAATACAAGGAGACAAGTTTTTCCCATTATTGAATAATTGAGACTTGGTATGCATTTCGCCTGGTTCTCAACTTATTATTTTCCTTTATCCTATGGCATAAGACTGGATGTAAATATATTAAACAGAGAAAAAACATCTTCATCGGGAACAGAAAATCTACTTGTCACTTTTCTTTATAAAAACAAATATATATATATCCAATGCAGAGAAAGACATATCTTAAATATAAGGACTTACTGTGAGGCTATTAATTCGCAACATTAGCACGTATCTCTACTCTTGACTGTAATGATGGCCTCCAAAATCCCACTATAATCTGAAATTAGCATTTCCATAATTCCTTCATAATAGCATCCTTTCTCCCCATAATATTTCTCTTAAGTCGCTGGAGCCTCTAATCAACAATCGAGATTGATGCGGAACTCAAATATTTGTTTCTCCGCGAACGTCGTTAAAAACAAACCTAACCTAACCAAACCAAACCAAACCAAACCAATCAGTAATCTAAATAATAGTACCAAGATTAAAATAAGGCAATCTCAAGGTCTATGAGTTCATCCAAAATTAACAATGTTACAGCAGATGCAAAGAAAATGAAGAAAGTGGACTTGATAGTTTTTCAAAACTCCAAAATGGAGACAGAACAGCAAAGAAACAATTCCATAACCTTGATTACATGCATGTTCATAAGCATAGAGGAAAAAAGAACATGACATAGGAATTTTTAAGAAAACTAAAATCAAAGACAAAAAAATTCAACAATTCAACCAAACAGATTATGACAATAGATATTAAAAGATTTATATAGTTAATCATGATAGTCAGGATCAGTTGATATAAAAGCATCCCAAACCCAACGGATTTCATGATGAATCACCAATTTCAATTAAGGAAAGAAGAACAATCACTCTCGTAGCTGAGGAAATATTTAAACTAGATTACAAGGGATGATAAGGAATAACAATTTTAAGAATGTGAAAGTAATCCTACACCAATGAAGATTTAATTAAATTCAATTTAAAACTCAAGACGCCAAATTCACAAAACCGAACTGATTCAGATCCCCTCAAATCTAACCCTTGAATAAAAAGAAAAATACTATCAAAAACAGAGCATAAAGATTGCAAAATATATTTTAGAGCCCTAGTGTTCATATAATAAACGATTCCCCCCAACGCATATAAGATTATAGTTACACATTAACCTCTTCGATCTTTTTAATTAAATCCCAATGGGTTCCTCAAAAGTGTTTTGATTTGTCTGAATGAATTGCCAAAATTCAAGGACCCAATGAGAAAACCAATACGTTCCTTAAACAACATAAAATACGAGGGGAAAAAACGATAAAATAACATTCGCTAAAGCATTACCATAGCAGGTAAACCATACATTGTTGGGATGTTACAGGAAAATATAACTACTCTGATATAATAGAATAATATGATGACAAATCACTAATCGCAAACAATTGTAGTCAGATAACATGAACAAGGCATGAACCTGAGCAAGCAAATATAATGCTACAATAAGTAAATCTCAGCCATAACAAGAGAAAGCAAACTATGAAATACACATATAACTAGCAAACAATACAGTGCTTTCTGCAAAAATAAACAGTTTACAGTGACTACGTATATCTGTTAGTCTACAGATTTGAAAAGTTGTTACAGAAAGAAACAATTCCCACAATCTCATAGTAAAATGCAGCTATGACTAGAAACAAATCAGTTCAGCCGTACTTATAATAGGACAATAAATCAGAAACTAAAATAAAATTCAGCTAACATGAACACCGATGCATAAACCTAAACGAGCAGCTATAATGCAATAAAAAAAATATAAGCACGGATCAGAAATCAATTCACTACACGGATAACCGGTAAACAAAACAACAATATCCATAAAAGTCGGCAGTAAACAGTGATTACTAATATCTGTGTTTCTACAGAGTTCAAACATCCGTACAAAAAGATACACTTTTGATTATTTGCAGGTTTACCATACTTAACATGTAGAATAATACAACAAAAAATCATAAAACCAAACATATAAACTCAGATGGCATAATCTGTGAGGGATAAACCTGAGATAACAAATGGAATGCTACATTAAATTATTCACAATTGTAAGAAAGGATATAAAACAATGAAATGCACATATAACTAGCAAACAATTCAGTAATTTCCATAAAAATCATAAAAGAAAGGTTCTTACTCATCGCCTAGCGCCTGATCCCGCTTAATCACCGCAAAATCCGCTCAATCCCGCCTAATTTCCTAGGCTTCTAGGCTCCGCCTAATTTCCACCTTCGCTCGCTTTAGAACACCCAGGACCACATCTGTGACTGAAGCAAATAACTATCAGGTACATGGAAGAAAGGATAGAACAAAGGAAAATAGCTTCTCATAAATAAACAATCATAATACAGCTGACATCGACTTACTAATCAGGCACCCATAGGCAATTCCGAAATTTAAAAGAATTAGAAGAAAGTGATCAGTGTTCCATAAGAAATAATTTCACCCGCTAAATCATAATTCATAACTATATTCCAACCCAACTGTTATATCTTTTAATTTTCTCGTATGTAAAAATCTACCCATTAGTTCTTCTCTCCATTGCATTAGAGGTGAACAGGTGATAAAAGTATAACAGGTATATAGATTTTACCGTATGGAAAGGAGCCGTATAAAAAATTTGCTTGATCTTAGCTTTGATGAAAACATGATTTTTTTTTCTCAATGGATAAACAAATATAACTAAAATAGCAAAAACATAGTTAAAATAATCCTAATGGTAATAGATACGAAAACTTAGAAAAATTACCAAGACATCTTGTCACCAAATCTAATTTGAATATGTACCAAACGTCTGAAATTCAGAGAAGAAAGACTCATAATTTTAATAAACAGTCAGCTCACCAGAAAAACCAACTCGAAGACAACTGATTTGAGAAGAGAAAAGAGAAGAGAAGAACAGTCATTTGAAAAGTAGACACAACACCCTCACTAATTAATTCGATGCAGAGGCATTCCACAAGTGGAGAAATTTTAACATCAACAGCAAGTACTAATACATAAAGTATTACAGACAGAAGTGAAACCAGTGAGAGCATAAGAAAACTAGAAGTCGTAATCATATCAATATGTACATAAACAAAAAATTGGAGATGAAATACAAAATATTAAAATTCCTTCATCCACTAATCTAAATTAGTGGAGCACTTGTCCAGCAAAGCAATGATTAATGCGAATAGAGTGGATGAGGATTACATATATAAAAAAAATTAGTAATCAAGCTTGGTTTCTCATTACAGATACAATCATGTTTTGCAATCAACCTTTAACATTGTGTTTCACGAATTTTGATTAAAAAAAAGGAGCCGCATACAAAGAAAGAGTGGAAATTCTATAATATGATTTAGTGTGGCAGCTCTACAATCAAACATGCATGAGTTTAAAAGAAAAAATCAATACGAAGCATATCATTCAACAAAGTCTTACGTAAAACATACCATTTATAAAACAATCAATAAAACACTGTTAAGTAATCTACGCAGAAGTAGCCATAACCGATAATTTTCCTGTAAAGACTGCCCCAACATAGTTTTACACAAACAACTTGACATTCCCTAAAGATCAATCGTTTCATTAACAAGAATTAATTGTAAATTTTAGATAAAGTGCATTAAACATTAACAAACAGAAACATATACTCCAAACAAACAGTGAACATGGATTGTATTCGACTCCAAACAAAAGAAGTAAAAACAAATACTGAATCGTCTTTCCCATACATTACCGTTAATTTTTTAAGTCCTGGACCAACAAGGGTATCTCTATAAACAAGCCTTTCAAATAGATACACTTGGTAGATAGAAGAAACACCTAGAGTTAAAAGCAAAAAATAAAATATCCAGTAACACCTCTAGTGTACTCTAATACCAAATAGGGGGAAACAGTAAAGTCGAAACATGCTTCAGTGAGAAATACATTATCAATAAATTGGAATAAATTGTCCATAAACACATGACTTCACAAACTAGATCGAATAAAATCAAGTTTAGATATACAGGATTCTGAAAAATATACTAACATCTGTTTCTTTACAAAAGAAACTACGGCATATTTTTGGGGATGAAATTAATATTTGTTCTTACTAAAAAGACTTGTTATTCACATAAATTTTACTGGATCTTCTAATAGAATAGAAACACTTAATAGATGATAGAAACACCTAGACTTCAAAAAAAACATAAAAGCAAAGCGAACATAAAGGGGAAAACAGGAAAATATAGACATGCTTAAATTAAAAAATTTACTATCGATTAAGTTGATATAAGACCCAATAAGTAATAACGAAGTGAGAAAAAGGATATATGTATATACATAGATAGATAGATAGATATAGAGAGGAACAATCGTAAAAGTAAATATCAATATTTGTTCTTAATAAAAAGACCTGTTATTCACAAACATAAACATGCTTAAATTAAACAATATATTATCGATTAAGTTGATAAGAGACCCAATAAGTAATAACGAAGTAGCTACAACCCACAATTTTCCTGTAAGAAGTACTCAAAAGTTTTTTATTTTGTCCCAGAGTATTTTATAAAAGAACAATTTAACATTCCCTGAGATCAATCGTAGGAATGTTAATTAACAGAAATTCATTGTAAAATCTAGATAAAGTGCATTGAGCATTAACATATAGAAACATCTATTATTTTAAAGAAACTAAGGTGAATATGGATCATATTTGACTCCAAAAAAAAGTACCCAACAGGGGAAAACAGTAAAGTCGAAACATGTTTTGGTGACAAGTACATTATCCATGAACAGACATTAGGGGATTACAACATATGTGATTTAACAAATAAGATTACAACATACGGTTGATTTTGGGAGTAAAATCAATAATACCATTAAATCTTTTAGAGTAGAATAACTTAATAGATGATAGTAACACCTGAAATTAAAAAACCAAAAAAAAAGCGAAAATACCTGGTTACAGTCGTAATGTAATTCACACGGCATAAAGGGGAAAACAATGTCTGGTGGCATAGTTACCAAAATAACAAAGCAATGATGTTCAAAAACACACCTTAACAAGTATGCGAACTTTGCAGTCATGCAATTTGAAGCCTTTTAGTGCTAAATAGGCTACATGAGAACAGTTTTTCACAAGATCACGGCAGGTCGCCATTTGCAAACTATCGTCACTTCCTTCAAAATTAAAGTTTGAGCAAGTGAGGTACCATCCCAGAAATCTAAGATTTACAAGGAAAATGTTCAATGTCTACTGAAAAGGAAAATACCATTTCCTGAAGATTTAAAATGCAAACTCTCAATCAAATGGCTATTTATACTCGCATATTCCAACATCGAGCTCAGTTCAACATGGCTGTCATGAAAGAAAGTTTCACAGGAGTTTACACATGCAGGTGAAGGCAGAAGAAGACTAGGTAGACAATAATATATCTTTCAACCATATGCATGATTCAAAAATGGGAATATATATAAGAGAAAAATTAATTAGCCCCATCTAGTGTCTATCAACATCCTTAATTAGGATTTTGTGTTCAATGTCTTCAGGCTCTAATAGCAACTGTAAAAGCATTTTAAGCAATCATTATTCTTTTCTAAGATACTGCATTTTAACCGTTTCTTCGTTCTAATCTTCAAATAGATAATCACTCAAATATGTGACCACCAGGAAACAAAATCATTATTTAAACCTTCTAGTTTACAAAATAACATTATTCTAGTTGCTTAACGCATCAAAGAAGAAGTTGCGAAAAAGATCTAAAATTCAGGGTACTATCTGGTACTAGCAAAATAATAAGCGATTTAAATGAATATTATGGAAAAATTGCATGAATTCAGACATAAAATGACCATAGCATGAAGTCGGCTGGGAAAAAATAAACGGACACACCGACAACAAAAATAAACGGAAACAGAAAATAACAACAAATGGTACCCATGTAACCTGACCAGCTAGAGTGACCATTGTACATTTTACCATCAGTTCATGCTTAATTGCATTTTATATGCGGCTTAAAAGGAAAAAGGAGTATAAGGATATACACGTGAACTCTTACCTGAGACCTTTACCAGCTCGATTAACCATTGCAGACACAACTAGATTATTGATCTTGGGATTTTCTGTAGTTAGATCAATATTGGAGTAGCACAGAGGATCCTCGGCACATTTCCGGAAAAATAAACATGTGACTGCAGTGTATCCATCGTAGCGAAAATCTAAGAACCAATAAAAGAACGAAATTCGCTAACAAAGACGAGGCATCTTCATTTCAACTTCTAATTTTGTAAAATTTACAAGTCGTAAACAAGACCAAATCCATGATAAAATGATTTCTCCCTTGAATTTCTGTGAAAAATAATTTATGACCAGTTTTTGTTTTTTGCATACCCTGATGTCTTTTAAATGACTAACTAAACAACTTGATGCACAGGTGAGAGACTCTCAGTCTTTAAGCGGACACCAACTACAATAAATAAAAACATTGAAACCACTTTTTAAACAACTGCTGTATATCACTAAATATAGCCTCTCCACACCTCAAAAGATCACTTCAGCAAACCTCTCTTTTAGCAAGCACATGTCACTTACTCGACTCAGCTTGTTACACACAGGTTTTTTAAAATAATGAACAATTACACGAAAAGTCCATGAATTAGCCAGAATAGGCAGGCATATCATATAGACTTACACACACAAGAATACCGAAAACACATTCACTGTCAGCAATGTCATCAATTATCATTCGACTTATATATTTGAGCATATATACACATTAATTTCTAGGCATACAAATCATCATTAACTTATCAACTTAAGAAGCCACACATCCAAAACAGTGTATCAACTACAGTATCTACGACTTGGTAACTGCAGTAATTTTTGAGTGGCGATACTATAATTTTAAGGCTGGTAGTTTTCTCTACTTGGGTATAGGATAATACGAGTGTTTGACAAGCAGACACATAGTGCTGGGAAAAATTCCCGAAATCCCGACCCGCACCCGAAATTTCCCGATCCGAAAATGTCGGGATCAGGTGGCAATTTTGATTTCGTCGGTGTCCCGACCCGACCCGATTTTTTAATTAATTTATATTTTATATTATATAAGATTTTTTTTATTTTAACACTAAAATATAAATTAATTTATATCAAATGCAATTATGCAAGTGATGAGAATCGAACATTGTACCTCTAGCATACAATGTAAGCACTCTACCATATGAGCTACAATTCTTTTTATTTCCTATATTAGTTATAATTACATAAGTATAATATAGATTTGTAGTTTTGAATATATGAAACTATTAAAATAAAAAATATACTTAAATAAAAAAGTTATATTGTTACTTCAAAAAAGATAAAATGTTCATTATTTTCCGATTATAAAAATTATAATGATAATATATGATAATTGTTGTTTGTTTGAATGAAACTAAATACTAAAATAATATGATAAAAAACGTATCAATTTTTTATCTACTCTCATCATTTGTAGTTTCACACTATTTTTTCTACTACATGTTAATTTCTTTTTTCATTTATTAGAAATGTTATTTTTTAACTAGGATTATGTTTCGTGTTAATAACATGTTTAGACTTATCAAATGAAAATTGTTAATAAAAAAATATGTCGGGAGATTCAGGATAAACCTATCTCGACCCTACGGGATCCCGAAAAAGTCGGGTCTCGAAATTTGTCGGGTCGGGATTTGTTTTTCACTTCCAAAAGTAATCGGCTCGGGATACGGGTCGGGTTCCGACCCTAACCCACCCCTACTATGCATTATAGATTTATATAGGCAATATACTCTGATAACTAATCGATAACAAATATAAATAATGCGACGACAGTTTTCTAAGTACAGAAATTTGTAAGTATCGGTGCTTCGTAGAGTAAATATCCTACAAATTGTGGCGGAAAAGGAGGGTGTAAACTTCGTTTAAATATTTTGTGTACATACGGAGGTCGAAAACGCAATAATCGGCAGATTTAAGCTTCAAAATACGATGACACATCAACCTTGTCTTAATATATTTCCAATGTTTGGATGTTCGTAACTTTCTAACGTCCCTTCCTATTCTATCCCATGTAATGATACAGTCATTTGATATAAAACAGTTCCTTGAGACAGTGTTTACTCATTCGAATTTGATTATCTTAATACATCTGTAGATACATGTTTTTAACTGTCTTGATAAATGAGATTGTCAAAATATGTACCAATAATATTAAATTCGTATACTGTTGTCCCTTAAGTCAGTGTTCATTTTTCAAATCGATTATTTTCGTTATTAGAAAATTCAGTTGGTTACTCATTCGAATTTGATTATCTTAATACATCTGTAGATACATGTTTTTAACTGTCTTGATAAATGAGATTGTCAAAATATGTACCTATAATATTAAATTCGTATACTGTTGTCCCTTAAGTCAGTGTTCATTTTTCAAATCGGTTATTTTCGTTATTAGAAAATTCAGTTGATTACTCATCGTCAAAATAAGTACATACGCAAGAATAAACATTGTAGACACTACTAGATTTTACTCTTTAGAGACGAGATTTTGCAAATCATAGTTGCACGTAGTTTTACAGTGATCGGTTATTTAGGAACTGAAGGAGAAGAAGTATTTCTAATCTTATATATAATAATAATATTATGTTTATATACATGTTTTTAACTGTCTTGATAAATGAGATTGTCAAAATATGTACCTATAATATTAAATTCGTATACTGTTGTCCCTCAAGTCAGTGTTCATTTTTCAAATCGATTATTTTCGTTATTAGAAAATTCAGTTGATTACTCATCGTCAAAATAAGTACATACGCAAGAATAAACATTGTAGACACAACTAGATTTTGACTCTTTAGAGACGAGATTTTGCAAATCATAGTTGCACGTAGTTTTACAGTGATCGGTTATTTAGGAACTCAAGGAGGAGTATTTCTAATCTTATATATAATAATAATGATATGTTTATATACAACAGTACTAGTCAGTATTCTTAATGTGAATTTGATTATTTTCAAGGTTCTATTCTCTTAATTGTAAAGATAAGTAGCTAAATAATACCGTACTATATTCATCTATATAAATAATAATAATAATATCATATTTGTGTACTCACTGGTCAGTGTTCTTAATGCGAATTTGATTATTTTCAAAATTCTATTTACCTATATATATATATATATATATATATATATATATATATATATATATATAGTGATAATAGTAATAATGATAATAATAATAATAATGGAGTATCATAATTCATGTGTATACAGTTTTCTAAAAGGCGCGCATATGCGGTAGGCGGAGCCTAGAAGCCTAAGATATTAGACGAGATTAAGCGAATTAGGCGGAATTAGGCGCTAGGCGGCCAACTTCCACCTAAAGTCCGTCTTGCGCCTTTTAAAACATTGTGTGTATACAACAGTAGTCACTAAGCAGTGCTCTTAATGCAAATATGATTATTTCCAATTTTATATTCTCAAGATTATTAAGTTACCCAAACAATACTACACTATATTTCATCTAATCATCTATACATACATATAGATAGGAATATAGATACATATATATAGATATACATTGATGATGATATCATAGGGAAGAGGCCAGGCAACAGAATTATACCTTTCCGCATGCTTTCTTTCACACCTATTAAGCAGCTGCGGTGAAAACAGAGCCCAAACTTCTGGCCCGTCCGATCAAATCAGCCTGGTCTAAATCGAACGGCTAGATTCGACGAAGCTTTCGAAGGATACGCCTAGAGAAAGAAGCGAGTCTTCGGATAGAGAGAGAAACGATTCTAGAAGACGACTCGTAGGGTCGGGTTGCGAAACCCTAGGGGAGGAGCAACAAGGCCGTTTCGCTGTATTGCTAAATAATGTCATTTTTTCTAATTACAGTAAATTCAGTGATATATAATACAGCAACAAGGCCGTTTTGTGATGTCTATATATCATCCCCATATATATATATATATATAGAGGGGTAAATACAAATAACTGGAACTATGGGTCATTTACAAACAGCCCTACAATAACTATCAATTCTTACAATTAGCCCCAAAAAACTATCAAGCTTTTCTAATTAACCCTCAATGTCAACTTTAAAAAGCTAAAGCATAACGCTCGATTATACGTTTTGGCTGTTTTCTCACTTATTATGATGTTGGGTTAATTGAATTTTTTTGATAGTTTGTGGGATTAATTGCAAGAATTCATAGTTTATGGGGTCTATTTGAAAATGACCCATAGTCCCATAAGGGAGAGTGACACGTGGAGTCTGGTGATTGCGTAAGGAGGGAGAGAGTAACGCGATTGCGTCACTCCTACGTTGAAAAGCGCTACTACATGTCAATTTTATTCTTGTTTATGCATATCATAATTAGTGGGACCTTTTTGCAAGTATATTTTCCATTAAATAACATTTCCTACTAAATAACATTTCCAATTTTAAGGTGGTATTGGGCCATCCATATATCGATTTGAGACAGCAGGACCGTAAGTGCAACGAGCCAACGACAAATCTAAACTGCATTTCCAAAATACAAATGAAAAACTCAAATCTTGGAAAAATCACCACGGTCGATGCCTCCGAGTGTCTCTTGTCCAAGGTTATAAAAAAAGAAAAAAGGCGATTAATCGATAGAGTTCGAATCCCATTTTGTCTGGGTTGAACTCTTTCAGTTTTTAGATAAATTTTGTAATTCTCTAAAACTTTTCACGTTACATTTTGCAATTAAAAGAAGTTTAATTTTTTAAATGTTATAAAAGTAAATAAACTTCTTTGAAATAAAACAAAGTCTTACAAAAATAAACTTCTTTGAATCAAAGTCTCGAATTGAACTTTCATCTAAGGACGGCATAACAGATACAGAAGCCATACATACATATAACATATATATACATCTATCTTTTACTTGTACTGTAATTTCATCTTCAATGCCTATCCAGTGTTATACATCCCATGTTTAGTTCCGGTCTGGGGCATCTCTCTATGTTCTTATGTATTTCGAAATTTTATAAATTGTAATTTTTCCCGTCCTTAGATGAGAGTTCAATTCGAGACTTTGATTCATCAGATATGCCTTAAACAAAACAAATTTTCTAAAACTAGTTTATTTTTTCCTGTTTTTTCAATTCTAACGCTAAAGTTTAGACAAACCTTTTATCGCCGAATAATCTGCAACAAATCGGGATTTTCAAACAATGCTTTTGCCTACAGGGAAGGAGAAGGAACTAGTTTGAGAAAAAACTGATAAAAAAGTAAAATTGCACTACAAAATTTCAAAAGAGCAAATACGTATAAAGAGATGGATTCTTCAGTGCAATTCACTTTTTTCAACAATTCATCATTTACCTAGAATCGAAAATTTCTAAACCAGGCAACATTTAAAAGCGTCTAACACGTTTTTTCAGGCAGCTTAAAACCAATCAAGTTACATCAGAAACTAAAATACCAGGTAAGAGGGTTTTAGCAAATGGTAAAAGAGAGTTATAAGATAATCCTAAAAATGAAAAAAAAAACTATGCCGCCAAAACATCTTTACGGTTAATGTAACTCTTGTTTTTTTTTTTTAATGTAACTCTTACTTCAAGTGACTAGATTTAGCCTAAAAACAAACACTTGCCGATGTCTCTGAATATAGGTTTCATATCTAAGGTCAATAGCAAATATTCACCAGTTTTGACTTTTGAGAAACTATTATGACGACAAAGTCAAAAGGTAGATTTTTGAAATTCGGTCTGCCAGTTATTTCCTGCTTCGGTGCTTCAAAAGTTGAGCTTGTACCATTTCATGTTTTTCATTGCTTGAAGAAGCAAATTGAGAGAGTAAAAAAAAACATCTTAAGCTCTAAATGTAAAACCAAAACAAATAAACAAATAAACTTACAAACCTGACGAGGCCCTTCAGATCCAGCAGATATATATTACGTCAAAAAATAAAAAATACTAAGACCCTCTGATATGACATAATAGATCAACCACTTTAGGAATGAAGGACAGGAAGACTAAAGACAAATGTTTTAAATCCAGGCACCACGATCGACAAATTTCTGACTATTTTCAATAATTTTGCAGTAGCATAAATACAAATCGGCGATCTTTTTCAAAAGAGATATAACAAAGGTTCACAAAAGATTGAAGAAAATAGAAAATAAGAAGCAAATAACGAATTCTGGTGGAAATATAAATTTAAAATTATGAGAATTTAAGCCTTAAACAGATTAAGAACCAAAGAAAGTTTACTCTTAAAATTTTCTTTTCTTATATTTTCAAAAAGAAAATAAAAAAAATTCGAAGCAGCATGTGTATCAAAGACTCTGTGACTGCACTGTCAACCTGAATTGGATAACTAAGATCTCTACAAATTAACTAATTGATTTCATGTACGATTTTTTGGTTACCTACCATTTCTTCGGAAGGTTTTCGATTTCCTCTAATTGTAAAAGGACGATATTTTCATAGGTTACTTTCAATATGTGCGCATTGATTTCAAAAAAACTGTATTTTAAGAGTATATTAAGATCTTGTAACAAATGCTAAAGCCAACTCATTCAATCTTTTCCATACAATAAAAAACAAAATAAACACATATCTGAGCATAGCAACATGCCAAAATAAAGAATAAAAGACATGTTTTTTAGTTCCTTCAGACTATGGTGTATGAGTGTTGTATGTCTTTTGCCTTGCCGTTATGATGAGAAATAGTATTATTGCGTTTCCCAGTTAGCTACATCTCAATACTTTTATTAGCACTGGTACTAGCACTCACAAGTATGTTTTTGCACAAGGATAGTCCACATGCAATATACTTTAACTTCCATAAAACATGAGAAATGCCCAAATAAAACAAATAGATTAAAAAAACGCACCTATAATCCTTGTCCCAGGCAAAACCAGGTAGAGCAACAGTGTAGCTGTCTTCCTTGTACTTGTATGATTTCTAATCCCAACACCAATGACGGTAGAACTTCATCGATCTGAGAAGTACAAGAAAAACTAAGAATTTGGAAAAAAAAATTAGAATTTGGAAACATCAGTAGCGTCAATAAACCTCAACATTACTCAGATATAAGGTATAATCCACAGATCACGTCAAGATTCCATATTTTGATTGATGGTTCCGTACCACCAACTGCTCCCTGCCAAAAGAAAGAAGCAAGTGAATTTTTGCATAAACTAAATTTCCCAAAATGCATTAACTTTAGACTAAAAATGAGCTTATATTCCCAAAAGACAACTCACTGTCAATTGGACAATTTTAATTTGCAACCTTCCAAGTAACAGTGTTAGCCTATTATAAAAAAGCACTACATAGAAGTATAACAATTACCAACACCATACAACTATATGCACGTCTTCACATATCAAATTAATTTAACAACATAAATGGTACTAAAAGCGATATGAGAAAATTACTTTTGCAACATAACTTCTAATAGAACAAATCTACTCAATAAAATTGATGGTCTGTGATTATTGAACGAATGCTGGCATTTGCAACAAACCACAGGTTCAACAATTCATGCTTCACGTACCCGGTTAAAAAAGGTTTCGAGTCCAAACACCATAGATAATTTTCTGGGTACCTGATAACCAACATAGTATTGTAAGAAAGCAAAACACCATTCCAGCAAAAAACAGGTAGCAATATACATAAATTATTCGTAAGGCCAAAACATATAATGCAGACCTACATTACAAATTATGGAGATGGTGTGATGTACTCAGCTCTACCTTGACAAAACTGTGAAAAACGACTCAAAAAATAGTATAAATTTAACGTAACACAACAGAGAACATGTGTTTGGACCATCGAAGTGGTAATAACTCATATGTTTGCTTTTCAGTTTCCCTTACTCAAGGGAACACGGAAATTACCCTATCGATGTATCAGAAACAAGTTTCTTCAACGTACCTCTAAGAAGAAATTAAAACATCATTGCTAGGAGAAAGTTTAAACTTCACTTACTGACAAATAAGAGAATAACTTTTGGTTCCTTCAATGCAACCTCATTGCATTATCCAATAAATTTCCATTCAATTAAAAGATACACGCCAGGTAACTGCTCTCTTTGTACATGTGATTTACATGCCATCAGTGTAAGCACTGAACGAGACAGTGTTTCAAACCTACAAGTTAATGATAAAAAGGCCAAGGTACACCTCTAACATATACTCCTATATTTTATTATTCTCCTAAAATAATGAACAATTTAAATGTCGGCCCATGTCAGAACAGAAAGCCGATTTCACAGAATACCTAAAATTGATTCGTGGAGAAAGGTAAATGATTCGAGAAATTGGACCTCAGGCACAGTAAAGCACAACACTGAAAACCTACACTCAGCATAATAGTTTGCTAATGGAGAACAATAAAAACAGTATAGTACCACAGTCACAAGCTGCAAACTTAAACAAGTGAGAATTAAAAAACCAAAAGACGGTCCAAAATTCTAATCTTTATCTCAAGCGATGAGAATATATATATATATATATATATATATATATATATATATATATATGAAGAGTACATTGAAACCAGTCAAAACTTAGAAGACTATAAAAGCCTTTAAACCGGTATCATTTTTGAAAAAAAACAGCTTTTGGAAAGAACACCTCTAACATATACTCCTATATTTTATTATTCTCCTAAAATAATGAACAATTTAAATGTCGGCCCATGTCAGAACAGAAAGCCGATTTCACAGAATACCTAAAATTGATTCGTGGAGGAAAGTAAATGATTCGAGAAATTGGACCTCAGGCACAGTAAAGCACAACACTGAAAACCTACACTCAGCATAATAGTTTGCTAATGGAGAACCATAAAAACAGTATAGTACCACAGTCACAAGCTGCAAACTTAAACAAGTGAGAATTAAAACCAAAAGACGGTCCAAAATTCTAATCTTTATCTCAAGCGATGAGAATATATATATATATATATATATATGAAGAGTACATTGAAACCAGTCAAAACTTAGAAGACTATAAAAGCCTTTAAACCGGTATCATTTTTGAAAAAAAAAAGCTTTTGGAAAGAAAAAAATTTAATCATAAGTTTCCATAATAAGAAAACTCGTGTGATGTTCCGTTCTATAAAAGAAACCTTGTAAAACAAAACTGAAGAAACCCACTATTGGGGTGGAAAAAAATTCATACTTTTTTTTGGACTAAACCCCCTTATCGGATTTGAACCGATGACTTACGCTGTGTGATGACGTTATTCTACCGCTGGGCTAAAAGGGCCTTGAAGTTTTTAAGACAGGAATAAAAATAATTTGTTTTCTAACCTTATATTTTCTGACTTCGTTTTGGATCTACAAACATGTAAAACCAACAAGTCTTTTGGGTGCTTCACTTCTCAGAACCTTGTATGTTGGTTTGGAGATGTATGGTGATCTGTGAGACAATGAACTAAAAGTAAATATTACTCCAATATAAGTTTCACTTCTTGGTTAGAAAGTCTAGAAGAGCCTAATACCTATTCGTTTAAACTTGCGTCGAAAATCTGAACTGCCATTTCAAGGACCGCCTCTGCAACTGAAAAGCAAACAATTAGCATAAATCCTGGAGAATATAGACTAAAAAGAAGACTGAATGAGATGGATCAAACAAAGAACATAGCGTAAACGAGGAAAACCTTGATTCTCTGTTCAGAATCAGCAAACAGAAGGACTGATGGTAGATTGCTGCCCAAAGAATAAAGAATTTAAAAGGTTTCCAAATAAATTCTCGTAACAAAAAGCTTCCAGATAAAAATAAATTCAACACTGATGAGAATGAATGATACACAATTTCTTTTCAGAATAAATTCAAGTTCATTAAACTAGTTAACTGCTATCTTTCCCATTTCCCTGACGAGAAATAACAAACTAGTCAGCAAGCGACTAGTTTGTTTAAGTCTGGGCCATTCCGGATTTTAAAACGACTGTAATAAAGTGAACATAGCTCCATAAGGAAGCATAGCCCACTTTATCATAGTAAACAGGTTACGTTTTCTATTTGCTCAAATGCAAGAATGGACCTATGTGTTCTTCTCTCCATGACCCTAGTGGTTTACTGGGTAACAGTAACAAATAGGTAAAGAGAAAAAACATATGAACTCTAAGGTAGAAAATTGAGTCAAATTCGTACTTTCTTAGTAGTCTTTAAAAGACGGAAATAAGAAAAATGTCATCTTATTTTCTGCTTTGCTGTGTTTGATAGAATGTGAAAAAGAAGGATTCCGTTTTCGTATCAGAATGCTAAGAAAAAAAGTTGTATACAAGTAATGCTCTAAATCTGGCAAAAACATAATGAGGAAAAAAGGGAATGGTATACCTGTTAATTGTGTCATTAGACTTTTAGATCTCTATGAAACAAAGATATGTCTTGTATTAGGTTTGGGGGAAATGAGGAATACTATCTCTGTAGCAATCCAGGGGAAAATATACATCAGCTACAAACACTCGACTAAAATAAATACAAGGAGGCAAGTTTTTCCCATTATTGAATTATTGCCGACCTTGCAAACAGAGGACACTTCAAAATTCATCCTTCATGTACCAAAAGGAAAATCACATATAGCTAGAAATTTTCAATATGAGAGACTCCGGTATGCCTATAGTATAACTGTATAAGGCTTGATCTTAATATAGGAGTATTAAACAGTAAAAGAACATCTTCATTCGGAACAGAAAATCGACTCGTCACTTTTCTGTTAAATATATATATATATATCCAATGCAAATACAGAAGTATCCTAAAATTAAGGACTTACTGTGAGAATATTAATTCGCAACATCAGCACATTGCAGCTTGTATTGGCCTTCAAAATACCGCTCTAATATAAAATTAGCATTTCCTTCATAATAGTATCCTTTCTCCCCACAATCTCTCTCTTAGTCGCTGGAGCCTCTGATCAACAATCGGGATTGCAGCGGAATTCAATGATTTTTCTCTTCCCATGAACGCCATTAAAACCAAACCAAACATATCAGTAATCTAAATAACAGTAGCAAATTTGAACTAAGGCAATCTCAAGGACTATGGGCTCATCCAAACTTAACAATGAAGAAAGTGGACTTTGTAGTTTGTACAAACTCCAAAATAGAGATAGCACAGCAAAGACACAATTCCATAAACTTGATTACATGCATGTTAATAAGCATAGAGGAACAAAGAACATGACATATGAACAGGTATTATTAAGATAATTAAAATCAAAACGAAATTACCCTCCAAAAAAAAACGAAATTTTATCACCAATTCAACCAAACAGATTACTAATCATATTACTCATGATCAGAAACCCAACGCATGACATGATGAATCACCAATTTCAATAAAGGGAAAAAAAAATAATCACTCTCCTAAGTCGTAGGTAAGGAAAAATTTCAATTAAATTAGCAAGGGACGATAAGGAATAACAATTCTAAGAATGTGAAAGTAATCCAATACCAATGAAGATTTAATTATTATCAGTTTTAAAACCCGAGAGGCCAAATTCACATAACCGAACTAATTCAGATCCCCCTCAAATCTTATCCCTTGCCAGTAAAATAAACAAAAACAAAAACAAAAATTATCAATGACAGAGCATAAATATTACCAAATAAATTCTAGATCCCCGGTGTTCTAATTATAAATGATACACGCAATGCATATACATTTATAGCTACATCTTCACCTCTTCGATTTTTGTAATTAAATCCCGATGGGTTCCTTTAAAGTGATTTGATTTGTCTGAATGGTTTGCAAAAGTGCAAGGACACGATAAATAAACCAATACATTCCTTAAACAGCGGAAAATAGAAAAGAAAAGAAAAACGCAAACTCAAAAAACCCAGCAAAAACAATAAAATTACATTCATTAAAGCATTACCGTAAGCAGGTAAACCATAAATTATTGGGATGTTACAGTAAAATATAACTCCTCTGATATGATTAAACAACTATGACTAGAATATTTTCAGGTCAACCACGCTTAACATATAAAATAATAAGATGACAAATCACTAATCGAAAAGAATTCTATTCATATAACATGAACAAGGCTCGAGCGAGCAAATAGAATGCTACGATAAGTTATTCTCAGTCGTAACAAGAGAAAGAAAACTATGAAATACGCATACAACTGGCACACAGTCCAATGATTTCCACAAAATGAACAGTTTACGGTGACTATGAATATATGTTAAGTCTACAGGATCGAAAAGTTGTTACAGAAAGAAACAATTCCCACGATCATTGGGCAACAATTTAATTGTTGTGATGATACAGTAAGGTACAGCTATGAATAGAATATTTGCAGTTCGGCTTAATTATAATTGGATAAAAAATCAAAAACCAACATTTTAATTCAAATAACACGAAAATTGAAAACGCATAAACCTAAGCTAGCAGCTAGACTGCAATAAAAAATATCTTCTAAAGGATCAGAAAACAATTAAACACACAGATAACTGTAAACAAAACAACAATTTCCATAAAAATCAACAGTAAACAGTGATTACTAGTATCTGTTCTTCTAAAAAGTTCAAACGTTGAGAAAAAATATATACACTTTGGATTAAATGGTAAGAGATAACCTGAGCTAACAAATAGAATGTGCTACAACATTAAGTTATTCTCAATTGTAAGAAAAAATATTAAACAATGAAATGTACATATAACTAGCAAAAATATAGTAATTCCTATAAAAATCAACAGTAAATAGTGATTACGAAAAAGTAGTTCAAGCTAATTAACAATAAAAAGGATTGTAGTCGTAAACAGAATTATGTAAAAGAGAATAGGTCAAACACTAGGAGAATGTAAAGCAACAAAGAAATCAAGTTGCGCACTTATAATTGTGAGAATTAGTTTTCTGAATTTCGTACCAGATAAGGAGCACAATTGCTGCATTTCTGGGTTAGTAAAACTGCTCTCCGCAAATCCTTGTATTCTGTTAACCTGATTCTCCAGGCAAAGGATTGTTGGATCATAACACGAAAATTGAAAACGGGTGCATAAACCTAAGTTAGCAGCTAGACTGCAATAAAAATATATTCTACAGGATCAGAAAACAATTAAACACACAGATAACTGTAAACAAAACAACAATTTCCATAAAAATCAACAGTAAACAGTGATTACTAGTATCTGTTCTTCTAAAAAGTTCAAACGTTGAGAAAAAAAAAATACACTTTGGATTAAATGGTAAGAGATAACCTGAGCTAACAAATAGAATGCTACAACATTAAGTTATTCTCAATTGTAAGAAAAAATATTAAACAATGAAATGTACATATAACTAGCAAAAATATAGTAATTCCTGTAAAAATCAACAGTAAATAGTGATTACGAAAAAGTATTTCAAGCTAATTAACAATAAAAAAGAATGTAGTCGTAAACAGAATTATGTAAAAGAGAATAGGTCAAACACTAGGAGAATGTAAAGCAACAAAGTAAATCAAGTTGCGTACTTATAATTGTGAGAATTAGTTTTCTGAATTTCGTACCAGATAAGGAGCACAATTGCTGCATTTCTGGGTTAGTAAAACTGCTCTTCGCAAATCCTTGTATTCTGTTAACCTGATTCTCCAGGCAAAGGATTGTTGGATCAGACTCAACCACAACAAGCCAAAAAAGTGAAAGTAAGGAAGTGTTGAATAAAGTATAAATAGATACTGACCAGCCTAAGTGAATATATCTGCCATCTTTACAATTGAACATGTTCATTAGCACAAAGGACAAAAGATATAGCATATAATAGAAGTTATCTAGAAAACTGATAACAAAACGAAATACGTCTCCAAATTCTCCAAATATATTACGAAGTTTAAATCAAACAAACCGTGATTTCAATATACAGATCAATCATATTATCAGGCAAGTCTGTTTTTTACATGGAAAGAATAAAAAAGAGAGAATATGACTGATGAATCATAAAAGCAGTCTAGGTAAAAATTTACTGCAATTAAACTTGTTAATTGATGACTGGAAGATCAATCAAATTAGTACAACGACCTTCGCAAGGGAGAGTTAAAAATTAGATAAATTGAAGGTATGAAGAAGTAACTAGTCAAGACAAATATGAGTCAGATTTGAGCCCAATATCCACAAAGCATAAAATGCAGTAAGGCAATGATGGTGCATTAAAATTACAAGAGATGTTTCTAATGTCTTAGGGATTTTAATAATAAAAGCTAGCGACTCATTCTATATGTTTATTTTTACAGAATATTACATCCACCATTTTTAACATTTTAAGCAAATCTCAATAAATTCCTCCAAAGTGGTCTGATTTGTCCAAATGAGTATATCCCTAAAGTTTCTAATATCGAATAAATAAAGCAAAATAAAACTCAAAAATCCAACAAAATAATTAAAACTAAACTCATTAAAGCAAGACGGCCACCAGATATTATTGGGATGTTACTCTACGAAAAAATTCTGTCCAATCCAACAAAATTATTGTGACTAGATCTTTTCAGGTAGGTCATACTTTTTTTGGTAAGTAGGTGGGTTATACTTAATATGTAAAAAGTTACAACAACAATTTCACAAATCAAACAAACATATTTAACCAACAGAAACTCAATACTAGAAAAAGGTACTCTTAGTCTTATCAGGAAAATAAATACATAGGAATACACATATAACTGTAGAACAGAGATTATGAAAATAATTGGTTTACAAGATTTTTTAGGTGTGGGAAATATAAAGTTCAACCAATCAAATTAAACATTACAAACACTTATCTAGCAATTCAGCGAAAATGATAAAATTTTAAAATTTTGAAAGGCGCTGAATAAAATATATGGTTCACCCAGGTCCCAGACCAATTATCTGGATAACAAAAATTTAATACCAATGATCTTATTAATGTAAGTTGCTATCCATTAGTATATTAACAAAAGAAGATTAAAAATGGTTAAAAAAAGAAAACAAAGTACACAAGGCTTGCGCATTAAGGTTTGAGGAGGATCCTCAGGCTTCAGTTCACCCTCCTCAACCCATAATCCTCAGGCTTCAGGAATCCTCTAAAAGAAGAGGTATGTTAAAATAATCAAGATAAAAAATTTGAACAGATGGAATTATAACAAAGTTCTCTATTAAGTGCCGAAATACATAATCAAAGCATATTCAATATATTAATAGACACAATATTTGCAGCGTGGTTTTTAAATTTTAGCCAAACAAATGAACAACTGAAACAAGCGAATCAGTCAGAAAGTTATTAGTCTACTGGAAAGCAACGTATACACTACTTTAGTTGAATGATCAGTGTATTGCTGTCCCATCAGTCTATTTACGTTTAAATGGTTCACTTACCTATTCTTAATCATAAACCAACATTTCAATTAGACTTAGAAAATTAAACATTGGTATTGTTACCTTTACAACCAGAAATCTATCAGTCATGGAAAATCCAAATAGGGCAGCAACAAATTTAATCTTTGCCATTTCCCAACAAATTAACCTGACAGTAGATACTAGATACAACATAAAGCTACACAGAAGTAGGAGCAAACATTAATGTGGAAAAACATCTCTTCCAATCAACGGGGTTTGTTTTGTTTTGGTTTGGTCTGGTATACCAATATTCTGCATCTATTCCATAAAATAAACGACAGTAAGGGTTCTTTTAAACTAAGAAATAAATCATGATACCATTAAAATCAAATCATTAACAGGACCAACGTCAAAATTGATAAACTCGCAAACAATCGGTGCAATATAACAAAACACATATACAAGTCTTCACAAATTAAATTACAAACACGAACCAAAGCCCAGATTGAAAAGGTCAGTAATATATGACCCGGAAAAAAGTAAGAAAAATTATCATGCAAAACACTATTAGATTTTGTCAATGCATTTTATTCAAGGATGGCCACCTCAAGAAAGTCCCATTGACTTCAGCTTTCGAAAACCCTGATAAGCAAACATGAGTTCTTGAAATGTGTTAATGCTTTTAAATCAAACAATATACAATTCGATTAAGTTGATAAAAGACACAATAAGTTAGGGCTGGGCGAAAACCCGAAAAAACCGAACCGAAAAAGACCGAAACCGAAAAACCAAAACTTTTCCGGGTCAGTTTCGGTTTACAATAAAACCAACCGAAAAATCGGAAAAACCGAAAAAGACCGAAAAACCAAAAATAAAATCGAAAAAATAACCGAAAAAAACCGAAACCGGACCGAAACAAACCGGTTCATTTCGGTCCAAAAAATAAAAAGACCAAAACCGAAAAAAACACAAAATAATTGTAATCGGTTCGGTTCGGTCCAATTATTAGAATAAATTGAAGTTGCAATTAAATACCCAAAACAGTTAAGTTGAAAAGAAGTAAACCCAAAATCAATACATAAAAACTAATTAGGAATTTCAAAAATTAGATGTGAGTTTCTTTATAGAAAACAATAGCCAGATTAGAATAAATTGAAGTTGCAATTAAATACCCAAAATCAATCTTGTATAAATTAATTAGGGTTTTCAAAACACTAGATCTAATTACTTCAGACAAAACACCAGATCGAAACCAATTTAAATAACAATAAGAGAAACCAATTTCAATGGATACAAATTAATTAGGGTTTTCAATCTAATTACTTTACAGAAAAAACAGGAACTAGGTCGAAATCAATAAAACATGCAATAAAGTACACAAAATCAATCGGTAGAAATCCAAAATCAGTAAAAGGTTAAGTTTAATTAAAGTTGCAATTAAAAACCCAAAATCAATCAGTACAAACTAATAAGTAAAGTAGATCTGAATTAGATTCACGTAAAAACCTAAGCAAGCAAAAGACAGAAATCGAATCAATCTAAATAAAAAACATATAATAAAATAAAACAAGAATACAAATAAACAGGGGATGATGATAAAGAGTAGGCTGAGTATATAACTTTGCGAAGAAGTATCTCTCGCTGACGAAGATGAATCGTCTCCATTCTCCACTGCGGGTATATATATATATAGGGAGAGAGAGATGGAATAATAAAAGAGAAATTATAAGAAAATTAATGAGAGAAATATATAGAGAGAGAGGGGGCGAGAATGTTACCGTTTGGCAAATTCATAAATATATATATATTTAAATATATAAAAACATAAAACCAAATAAAATATAACATATGTTTATATATAAACATATAAATTCATAAATATATATATTAAATCTATGTTTATATATAAACATATAAATTCATAAATATATATATATTAAATCTATGTATATAATAGTGCAACTGCCCATCCTCCGATGGTTGTGAATCAAGATTCACACGTTATGATAGATAATTTGTGAAAATATGCGGGTAGTTAATAATTAGTTGACAGTTATTTTTTTTTTAATTTTCGTATAAAAGGTGTTTACTATTATTTTGTAATTTTGTAAATTAATAGGAGTTTTTTACAAACAATTGTTTCAAGGCTTCATAAGCACTGTTCACATAAACTAATAGTATAGATATCTATACTATTATTTTATGTGAAAACCACTTATGAGGCCTTGAAACAAATAATTACAAAAAACTATTAATAAGTTTCAATAGTTTAAAAACTATTGAAACTAAAAGAAACCGATCACTCAAAATAGAATATCAATTACTATTTGAAAAAAGCCAAAAAATAACTCATCTATCCTATTCTCTGCACTCTCTCTCCTCCCCCTCTCAGATATTACTCTTCTCGTTATGTTTATGATTATAACTGTTTTTTTTTTTGTAAAATTGAGTTTGTGTTCCTAAATATTTTTTTTTAATATTTCACAACAATTTACACATCTACGCGTTACATCACGCATCGCGTGGGCGGTGTGCGCCAGTATATATATAAATAAACACCCCCTACCTAGGGATGACAATTGGGCCGGGTTTCTCGAAACCCGACCCGACCCAGCCCGCACGCCAATCCGCACATAACCCGACCCGTTTATACCCGACCCGATCCGTTTGACCCGGAATTTTTTTGATAAGCTAAATAAGTGCAACCCATTATTAAACATCTAACAATAACCACTTAACTAGATTAGAAAAGCCTACAAATCTTATTTTTTTCAAATTTTTCATATTTACCTGGTAAAAATTTATAATAATCTAAATTATTCTTTACAACAATACCCAAAAACATAAAAGGAAAAAAGCTGACAAAAAAAGGAAAATAACAAGCTAAAATAAAATAAGGATATATATAGAGAGAGAAAAAGAAAAACTTAGTACACAAGAGACATGACTAATTAATTTGGTGAATGAGTCCATTTTAATATTTTATCGTTGATAATTAGCTTTCTCTCATCTTTTCATCACGCACATATATTTTATACAGTGTATCTATACGTGTATATGTTAGAGAGATATGTGTCATGTGTGTGTTGGGTTCTGTTTTATTATTCACTATATTTCAACTTGCACAAAAGTTGCACAAAAGTGCAAAGTAACTCAATCCAACCCGACCCAAATAAACCTGCACTTTTATCCAAACCCGGATTTCTGCCATCCCTACCCCTACCCACCGTCATAACGCCGTGCCCCTAGCACGCCAGATCTCTCTCTCCCTCTCTCTCTATATATACTAGTAAAAGTTACCCACACGTTGCGTGTGAGACGCGTAATGACATAAATCACGTAATATATTTTATTTTTAACATAATATTCAGATTTGGTATAGTTTATTATAGTTACGGAGGTTAAAATAAATTGTTAATTAATTTAGGGTACATCCGTAATTAGTAAAATATATTGAGGACAAATAGTTAATTAATTAGATTATGCATATTGGTAATTATTAAAATAGAGTGAGGGTATTTTTGGAAAAATTTGGCAAAATTTGGCAGCCCTCAATTTTTCTTGGGTTTGCTTATATTAATAGTATGATACTGATGTATGTATGTATATATGTATATGTATTTATTTTTATTTTTTATTAAAATATGTAGATTTATGTATGTATATATGCATGTGTGTAGAGTGGTCTGTGTACACATGTAGATTTAGGTAGGGGTGGGATAGGTTGAAAGCTAAAAAAAAAATCTCGATCCGATCCCGACATGATAAAAGTTGGGACTCGAATTTTCGGGATCACGTAGGGTCGGG
The DNA here is from genome assembly GCA_963920805.1 of Primula vulgaris. Classification (NCBI taxonomy): domain Eukaryota; kingdom Viridiplantae; phylum Streptophyta; class Magnoliopsida; order Ericales; family Primulaceae; genus Primula; species Primula vulgaris. The sequence goes on from OY987216.1 coordinate 17,566,130, forward strand.
ATAGATTTATCCTGAATCTCCCGGCATATTTTTTTATTTTACGATAACGTCATTTTTTATTAACAATTTTCATTTGGTAAGTCTAAACATGTTATTAACACGAAACATAATACTAGTTTAAAAATAACATTCCTAATACATGAAAAAATAAATTAACATATAGTAGAAAAAATAGTTTGAAATTACAAATAATTGATACATTTTATTATTTAGTTTTATTAACACAATCAACAATTATCATACTAAATGAGATACATTATTATTATAATTTTTATAATTAGAATATAATGATCATTTATCTTTTTTTAAATAACAATATAACTTTTTAATTTAAATATATTTTTTATTTTAATAGTTGATATATTCAAAACTACAAATCTATATTATACTTATGTAATTATAACTAATATATAAAACAAAAAGTATTGTACCTCATATGGTAGAGTGATTATATTGTATGTTATAGGTATAAGGTTCGATTCTCATCCCTTGCATTTGATATAAATTAATTTATATTTTAGTGTTGAAATTAAAAAAAAATCATGTTATATAATATAAAATATAAATTAATTTAAAAATCGGGTCAGGTCGGGACACCCGACAAATCAAAATTGTCACCCGATCCCAAAGTTTGTCGGGTACGGGACACAGGTCGGATCGGGATTTCGGTATTTTTTCCCAGCCCTAGATTTATGTATGCATATGAAAAAGAAGGGGTGATAGTTTTTTTGTTGTTTTTTTTTACTGTGAAATTACCCTACTATCTCTATTTTTAACAGAAAAAACGACATGGCTTTAACAACGTAAAAAATATGGACGGAATAAACTAAATTGGTATGATTTGGTTAATACAATGCCTGAATTGGTAATTTCCATAGTACATGTTATATTTCGTTAAAGGGTGATTGTAGAGTCTACTAATTGACTATTAACCCTTAAAAAATTACTATATGCTCATTTAATCCAATACAAAATTAACGGTTTATTTGTTAATTGGTTGTTTTGACATAAAATAATTACATTTACGAGATAGATACTAGTCATTAGTAGGGGTGACTTCGGTACGGTACCGACTTTTTTTGACCATATACCAATACCGAACCGAACTTGTTTGGTTTGAAAAAAAATTATACCATAACCGAACCGAAAAAGTCAGTATACCGAAAGTTCGATATACCGACTTTCTCGGTTAGTACGGTTCGGTTTTCCGTTTTATACCGAAACATTATTATTATTAAAAGACAATTCGTGGTAACAATAAAATAGCGAAAAAGTTTATAAAAAATAAAATGTATATAATTATTCTTATATTTGCTACATTTATCGTGAACTTTATTAAAATAGTAAACACTAATAAAATAAGAATTATTTTAAAACATGAGACAAGAAAACGGAGAAATACGAAATTATAGTATTTGACTTCGTAAATATGAAAATAAGTCGTATGGAAAATTAAACAAAACTATAAGCCAATTTGTTTGTAAGTTATGACTATGTGTAAATTTCTATCTATTTTATAATTTTAATGTTTGGTTCGGTTCGGTATTATACCAAACATACGAAATGGATACCGAAACTGACCCAACATTTAAAGTTTGGATCGGTTTTACCGTACCGAAAAGTCGGTATACCGAACTTTCGGTACCAACTTGTTGTTGGGTTCGGTTCGAAAATCGGTCGGTCGATACAAATCGGTACAAAAAATCCATCCCTAGTCATTAGTTCTGTTGGCCCGTGTGCGGCTAAACCTTAGAGGGGGGGTGAATAAGGTTTATGGCGATTTTCGCCTAATTAAAACTTAAGTGCAACTAACACCCCAACTTACGCAATTCTAAGCTTAAGCGTTAATAAATGTTAATTAATTCAAACGCAAGCAATAAATTAGTAAGAATATAAGTTGCGGAAAGTAAAAGCAAGGGAAGAAGATGACACCGTGATTTATAGAGGTTCGGCAAAACGCGCCTACGTCCTCTCCTCGGTACTACCGAGTATTTCACTAAAAAATCTTTTCCCGGATATTACAATCCTAACGAGCTAATCGACCGATTAAGCTCCCCCTCACTTTATGAGTGTCCCGAAATGAAAAGACCTAGAGCTTTTAAGCAACTCGCTTACAAAGCCTCTACCCGATCACTCGCTCACAAAAATGAGTTTATAAAACACTCGATACAATTTTGTTACAAAAATGTAACTACACTCACTATTCTATTTGCTTCTAAATAAGCTAATTGGTGAGTCTTGGTTGTTGATCGAGCTTGAGTCGCTTTCTTCTTTGATTTCCTCTTTTTCGAATATTTTCACCAAAATGGTGATAAATTGGGTTTTTATTGAAAGAGGTATTTGGATGATTGATTGGTAAGCTTGGTGTTGTAATTGGTGACTTTGGAGAGATGATTGGGCTGGTTTATATATCAGCAAAGTCTGTTTTTCTGGGTTATGACCGTTGAAAGGTTTTAACAGCTATTTTCCAGAAATTGCTGAAAAGCTGTTTTCGAAAACTGCAGAAAACGATCGGTCGTTTTCTACAGACGATCGGTCGTTTTCAGACAGACGATCGGTCGTTTTCTGAAAACGATCGGTCGTTTTTATACTGGACTCACTGGAAGAAATTGGATCAAAAACGATCGGTCGTTTTTGTACAGTCGATCGGTCGACTGTAATCCTGGTCCCGTAAATCTTCGAATGCTCATAACTCCTTCGTTTTAGCTCCGATTTTGGTTCCGCTTGAACCTATGGCTTCGTTATCGAATGCTCTATCATTTAAAGACCTGAAATATACGTTTTCTATTTTTGGACAAGACAAGAGTTATATCATCGAAATCGTAAAATCATTAAACGCATAATCAAAGTAATAATCAAAATCATTATTGAACTCTATGTTCAACAATCTCCCCCATTTTGATTATGACAAACTAATGATGATTTTACAAGATACAAGAAAAATATCTCCTCCATTTTAACAAAACGCATTTACACCAAAATATATCATTTTTCTCCCCCTTTGGCATTATCAAAATGCAATCAAAAAATATGGGGTTATGTGAAGGGTTTTTAAAGAAAAACCAAAATATGAAAAATGTAAATATGATGCATATACCCGACCCAACTAATCACATATATGTAAATATTATAGATTAGAGTATACCGAATATGTGATGTGGAGTCGAGTCCGCTCGCTAATGGCATTTGCATTGAGCGTTGCCGATTCCTAATAGGTGGTACCACTTGTTGGTATGCCTTCCACCTTTGTTGATCAACGACACTTCATCTTTGATGGTGGAGTCGATCTTCTTGACTTCCACGGCTTTTGTCGGGGTTGCCAACCATTTGTTGATTTTCTCCTTTTGGATGGAGATACCTTTTGTCGGTTTTGCCAACCACTTGTCGATTTTATCCTTTTGGATGGAGATACCTACAACACAAGATTTGTCTTTTTGTACCCAATTTCTTTTGGGTCCGACATTGTTAGTAGCTCGGGTCTTTACTACCCATTTCAAATCGCTTCTACTAACATGAAAGCGATTTGGGCATTTAGAAGAATTATGCTCACTTCTACTACAATGAATGCAATGCATAGATTTTTTCGAATAACGAGAACTATGCGACTTTTTGTAGGAAGTTTTAGAAGTATGATGAGCGGTTTTGGTTTGAAAACCTAAACCTCTTCTATTATTACAAGAGTTCGGCAAAACTCTTGAAGTGCTCCCTTGTTTAAAAACAATCTTTTGTATAGGCGAAATAGGAGTTGTAGACAAGCTAGAAGATTTAACAAAGCGGGTTGTGCTTGAGTCAATAGAGTTGGAATCGAAACCCAAACCGCTTTTGTCATTAACATCTTTTTGACAACTCAAAAATTCGTCCAACACGGTTTTCCCTTTGGAAAACCTTGAGATTGTTAACTCGAGTTTTTCGACCGTAATGACAAGCTCATCGTTTTTCTTTTTCAAAGAGTCATTCTCGGTTTTTAAAAACTCGTTTTTATCTTTTAAGTCTTCCTTTTCGTCATCTATATCATGAAGAGAAAATGACGATGTCGGAATAGACTCATTTTCAATTTTATCTCTTTTTAAGGATCTTATTTCTTCATTGAGAGAAGAATTTATCCTTTTAAGAGAGTCGACCTTTTCGACAAGCTTAGGAACCTTTTTAGAATAAATATCGCACATATGAAGTAATTCATCATAAGAAAGATCATTTACCTCATCGGCTTCGCTTTCATTTTCGCTTGAGGAAGAGAGGTTTTGTTCATGGCTTTCTTCCATGGCCATATAGCACCCAAGGTGAGCGACTTCATCTTGGTCGGAGCTATCGCTAGAGCTTGAAGCGGATAACTTCTTCTTGCTTTTGCTCTTGCGATTCATGACGCAATCTCTCGCCATGTGTCCTTCCTTGCCACATGTATAGCAAACAAAATCGTTAGAATAAATTGAATTATTTGACGATTTACCTTTGTGTTTGCGTTGGTCCTTTCGCTTTAGGACTTCCTTGACGATTCGAATGATTTGCATTGAATTTTTGTCGTCATCGGATAGCTCATTGCTTTCGTCACAAGTTGTTCCTTTGAAAGCTATCTCCCTCCTTTTTGAGATTGGCTTGTGACTATTTAGGGTGATCTCGTGTGTAATGAGTGAACCCGTCAAAGCATCAAGAGAGTAGGTATTCATGTCGTGCGCCTCTTGAATTGCGGTGACCTTTGGTTCCCATTCCTTCGGTAAACTCCGAATCACCTTTGAGACTATTTCCTTACAAGACAAACACTTACCAAGAGATGTTAATCCATTAGTAATAGTTGTAAACCTAGCAAGCATATCGGAAATAGTTTCACCCTCGCTCATTTTAAAAAGTTCGTAGTCATGAACTAAAAGTTGGAGTTTGCAATCCTTAACTTGGTTAGTTCCCTCGTGCATAACTACTAACTTATCCCACATAGCCTTAGCGGTTTTACAAGCGGAAATTTTGTTGTACTCGTTAGGAGAAACGGCACAAACAATAGCGTACATCGCTTTGGCGTTGGTAGAGTAGGCTTCTAGTTGAGCATTATCTAGGTCCTCTACGGGGATTTGGTTCTCGCTATTTTCGGATGTAGGTGCGGAATAACCTACTTTAATGGTCATCCAAAGTTTAACATTAAAGCTTTGTAAAAACATGCTCATCCTATCCTTCCAATATGAAAAATTTATTCCATCAAAATATGGAGGTGTATTGGGTGATGAAGCCATGCCGGATGCGAAATTGTATAAGTTAGCCATCGGGATCTTAACTCTAAAATCGTTAGATTCCTATATGCAAGAGCCTCGGCTCTGATACCAATTGTTGGCCCGTGTGCGGCTAAACCTTAGAGGGGGGGTGAATAAGGTTTATGGCGATTTTCGCCTAATTAAAACTTAAGTGCAACTAACACCCCAACTTACGCAATTCTAAGCTTAAGCGTTAATAAATGTTAATTAATTCAAACGCAAGCAATAAATTAGTAAGAATATAAGTTGCGGAAAGTAAAAGCAAGGGAAGAAGATGACACCGTGATTTATAGAGGTTCGGCAAAACGCGCCTACGTCCTCTCCTCGGTACTACCGAGTATTTCACTAAAAAATCTTTTCCCGGATATTACAATCCTAACGAGCTAATCGACCGATTAAGCTCCCCCTCACTTTATGAGTGTCCCGAAATGAAAAGACCTAGAGCTTTTAAGCAACTCGCTTACAAAGCCTCTACCCGATCACTCGCTCACAAAAATGAGTTTATAAAACACTCGATACAATTTTGTTACAAAAATGTAACTACACTCACTATTCTATTTGCTTCTAAATAAGCTAATTGGTGAGTCTTGGTTGTTGATCGAGCTTGAGTCGCTTTCTTCTTTGATTTCCTCTTTTTCGAATATTTTCACCAAAATGGTGATAAATTGGGTTTTTATTGAAAGAGGTATTTGGATGATTGATTGGTAAGCTTGGTGTTGTAATTGGTGACTTTGGAGAGATGATTGGGATGGTTTATATATCAGCAAAGTCTGTTTTTCTGGGTTATGACCGTTGAAAGGTTTTAACAGCTATTTTCCAGAAATTGCTGAAAAGCTGTTTTCGAAAACTGCAGAAAACGATCGGTCGTTTTCTACAGACGATCGGTCGTTTTCAGACAGACGATCGGTCGTTTTCTGAAAACGATCGGTCGTTTTTATACTGGACTCACTGGAAGAAATTGGATCAAAAACGATCGGTCGTTTTTGTACAGTCGATCGGTCGACTGTAATCCTGGTCCCGTAAATCTTCGAATGCTCATAACTCCTTCGTTTTAGCTCCGATTTTGGTTCCGCTTGAACCTATGGCTTCGTTATCGAATGCTCTATCATTTAAAGACCTGAAATATACGTTTTCTATTTTTGGACAAGACAAGAGTTATATCATCGAAATCGTAAAATCATTAAACGCATAATCAAAGTAATAATCAAAATCATTATTGAACTCTATGTTCAACAAGTTCAATCAAAGTTGGTCAGACGTTTTTTAACGGCCACATAAATTTTTGCGGGTTTCAAAACTTTATCGAGTTTCTTTTAATTTCGGCATAAAACTTTATAAAATCAACTATAAGATCATACTTATTATTACAAATATTCCCTTTACATAAATACAAAACAAAACCATCTCAAATAATAAGCCTATATTTTTTTTTAACTTTATTTCAATTATTTTGTCATACTTAACTTAATTAAAAACTCTTTCTCACTTGCAATTATAAATAATAAGTATAACCATAATTTATTTTTACCAAATGTGTAAAAGATGGTAATTGAAAATCTTAGACTAAATGAATTTCCGACTAGCCAATGATTAATTGTTTGGACCAAAACTGTTATTTTTTTTATATTTTCAAGTGTATTTTATAGGGTTTTTGAAACCTTTTGTGTAGAATTATAGAAACTTCGTGAACGATTTTATGACTTTCCAAAATACGACTATTTTACAATGAAGTGCAAATTCTTTTAAAATCATCGTGTACAGCGATACTAGTTATTCTGTCATGTCTACTCTAAACTTCCATTCTCATATGATAAATTTATTACTAAAAACTTCAAATTAAATACTAGTACTATTACGTAGTCACCAATTACAAGTCAAAATTACATATATGCTATGTTTGTTTTGTTTGTTTTGTTGTAAAATGGGGTAAACAAACATTTACGGGTAAAATAGATTTTTCGGGTGATTGGTTTAACGTAAAACATTTTTTTCGGGAAAACTTTTTCCACATATCCAGTAAAATTGGGGGAAACGATTACCCCGCAAATAAAGTTGTAAACGGTTTACGGAGTTTCTCTCTATAGTCTTTCTAATACTAGTATTATAACTATTATTAATTATAGGTCTATTCTTTCAAAATTATTTAATAATTAGTCCAATTCTATCTACTAACCAATAAAAAAAAGGAAAAAACACAAAAAATTCTAAAAAATAACAAAAATGGAAAAAAAAAATCCGAAAAATCTAAAAAACCCAAGAAAATTTGAAAAAGCTAAAATCTAATTAACCAATAAAAATATAAATAAATAGGAAAAAATCTAAAAAATAACAAAAAAATGGAAAAAATAAAACAAAAAACGAAAAATTCCGAAAAATCTAAAAAACCCAAGAAAATTTGAAAAAGCTAAAATCTAATTAACCAATAAAAATATAAATAAATAGGAAAAAATCTAAAAAATAACAAAAAAATGGAAAAAATAAAACAAAAAATTCCGAAAAATTTAAAAAACCCAAGAAAATTTGAAAAAGCTAAAATATAATTAACCAATAAAAATATAAATTGTTGGCCCGTGCGGCTAAACCTTAGAGGGGGTGAATAAGTTTTTTGGCGCTTTTCTCTTTTCACCTAATTAAACTTAAGTGTGACTAATGGCCACTAACAACCCAACTTTTTAAATTCTAAGCTTAAGCGTTTAATAATGTTAATGAAATGCTATAAGTCATAAACGCAAGAAAGATAATAAGCAATATTGTAAGTTGAGGAAAGTAAAAGTTTAGGGGAAAAAATTGACACCGTAATTTATAGAGGTTCGGCAAAACGGCCTACGTCCTCTCCTCGGTACTACCGAGTATTTCACTAAAACTCTTCTTTCGGATATTACAATTCTATCGAGCTAATCAACCGATTAAGCTCCCCTCACTCTATGAATATCCCGAATAAAAAGACCTAAAGCTTTTAAGCAACACTCGCTTACAAATCCTCTACCGGATCACTCGCTCACAAATGAGTTTATATTTTACTCTTTACAATTTTGTTACAACAATTTAACTACACTCACTATTTTAATTGCTTCTAAATAAGCTAATTGGTGAGTTTTTGATGATGATTGAGCTTGAATCGTTTTCTCCTTGATTTCCCTCTTTCTCGAATATTTTCACCAAAATGGTGATTTTTAGGGTTTTTATTGAGAGACGTTGAAGGATGATAGATTGGTGTAATTAGTTATGTTTGGAAGAGGGCTTGAGCTGTTTTTATAGACCAAAGGGTCTGTTTTGTGTTTTGTGACCGTTGGTAGTGGTTGAGGCTTTTATCCAGAGGTTTATGCTGTTTCCCAGAATAAGCTGAAAGCTGTTTTTGAAATCTGCAGAAAATGATCGGTCGTTTTCTGCATTTCGATCGGTCGTTTTCAGAAAACGATCGGTCGTTTTCTGTAGTCGATCGATCGTTTTTATAACGATCTCTCTGGAAGAATTTGGACCAAAAACGATCGGTCGTTTTTGTCCAGACGATCGGTTATTTTTTCAGTATTCCCGGTTTTCTCGTTAAACTTCGAAAGCCCGTAACTTCTTCGTTTTAGCTCCGATTCTGGTTCCGCTTGAACATGTGGCTTCGTTTTTCTGTGCTCTATCTTTTCGGCGGGCTGAAATTTACAAATTCTCGTTTTTGGAAAAGACAAGCGTTATATCATCTAAATAGTAAAATCATTAAATACATAATCAAAGTTATAATCAAAATCTATTATTGAACTCTAAGTTCTATATAAATAAATAGGAAAAAATCTAAAAAATAACAAAAAAAATGGAAAAAATAAAACAAAAAATTCCGAAAAATCTAAAAAACCCGAGAAAATTTGAAAAAGCTAAAATCTAATTTACCAATAAAAATATAAATAAATAGGAAAAAATCCAAAAAATAACAAAAAAAAATGGAAAAAATAAAACAAAAAATTCCGAAAAATCTAAAAAACCCATGAAAATTTGAAAAAACTAAAAAAAGTCAATAATATCTTCTATACTTATAATTTTATGAGTTTATATGTTGAAAAATTATAAGTTATTATAAGTGACGTATATGAAATAAAATATGTGTTTAGGTTAAGTTTCCTATACATGTTGACGAAGTTCTTTTCAGAAAAGTAGACGAACTTTTAGCTTTTTTCCCGTCAAAATAATTATGATTTTAATCACTAATGTTTTTAAACTTTCACGAACTTATTCATTTTTGTGACTTTTAGTTAATTTTTGTGACTTTTAGTTAATTTTTGTGACTTTTAGTTAATTTTTGTGACTTTTAGTTAATTTTTGATGTTTTTCATCTTAAAATATTTTGTTTAAATTATGAACAATGTTTATTTATTTATGCATCGAATTTGTCTAATTTAAATAACTAATAGATTTTTGAATTTCAATAGAATTCTCATGGGAAACCTTTGACGCGCCAAACACCCGTAAATAAAATGCAAACAAAAGTTTGCACCGTAAAACTTTACCCAAAAAATATTTTCCCTCCGTAAATATTTTACTACGAAACAAACAGTGCAATAGTTTCATAGCATATGATTAAATGAAAAAGGAGGGTGTGGCCCATTTCTTGGACAAAAATAGACAAACCGATTGAGCAGAATATGTATTTGATGACAATAGTTTTAGTTATTAGTCGCATGTTTTTTGTAGTTTTAAAATTTATTTTGTTGTTCTTAATAATTATCATCGTGATAAATTTGATGAACGGCTACGCAACTGGTTTGTTCAAAACATCATATATGATCACCATATTCTTGAGTAAAAATATTGTAATTCAATGAGGATGAAATATAGTTTGCATTCTTGCGGAAGGACAAATAGCATTCGAATTCAGAGGTACAAATATAAGTTATATAAAACTATATACCAAAATTTTACCTTTCAACCTATCTTATTACCTCATTATTGTTGATTTTGGTGCACGTAATTAAAAACAATAATTTAAAGTGCAAAGACTAAAAAGAAATAAACAATTTTATTTCTATTAAACGGAATGTGACTCTATTACAATATTTCGACACTTGCAGAATGTAAATACAATTAAATAAAATTCTATACAGAATAATATAAATTATTAAACTGCTGGACTGATTTGTAATTAAACAAAACTGTCAGACAGAATAGTATAAAACTAAACTGCTGACTGTTTGTTAATTAAAAAAAACTACCCAGACAGAATAGTATAATTACTAAACTGATGTACTATTTCTGTAAATAAAGGAAATTACAAAACTGGAAAAATAAATTATATAACAGAATAAGAATTACAAAAATGAAAGACATAATTGAAATTACATAAAGTAAATTGCTGGAATTAAAATACAGAAAAGAAAATTAGTGAAATTAAATTGCATAAAAAGAAAAGTACTGAAATTAAATTACAGAAAGTAAATTGCTGGAATTAAAATACATAAAAGAAAAGTACTGAAATTAAATTACAGAAAAGAAAAGTACTGAAATTAAATTGCAGAAAAGAAAAGGTATTGAAATTAAATAAATAAATAAAAACCTGAAATGAGAACAAAATTTAAAAAACAGACGAGACGACTGTTAAACAGTCTGCTCTTAACCGATATTCGTCCGACCACTTTTAAGGTTTCTGGTCGTGTTGGCGCTTCGATCCAAATGTACAACGTTTTGGATGACTTGTCGGAAACTAGCGACAAGTTAAGGTCGAGCTATTAGTGGGTGGCTGTCTCTAACTAAAATGTAATGATTTTTGAGAGATTATGTGTTGTGTAAAATGATGTGGGGGAGCTGCTTATTTATAAGTTTAGGTTGGAAAATGTCTTCACATTTTACCAATGTGGGATGATTAAAAGAGTGAATCCCTATTTAATCTAATTTCCATCATTTTTCAGCATTTCGGATTTTGCCTCATCCGAGACCCAATCTTTGAAGTCAATTTCCATTCACACCCATTCTCCGAATAGCTCATGCGACATACCGTTACGAAGCTCGTTACACGAGATACTCAACCATCTTGAATATGGCATCAAAATACAAAGGTTGTCATATGGAATCTTGACTCAAAGTTGGTCCTGTGACCATTCGGAATTTTGCCTCCTCCGAGACCCAACCTTTGAAGCCAATTTTCACACCCATTCTCCGAATAGGTCATGCGACATACCGTTATGAAGCTCGTTACACGAGCTACTCATCCATATTGAGTAAGGCATCAAAAGCCAAAGGTTGTCGCATGGAATCTTGACTCAAAGTTGGTCCTGTGACCATTCGGAAATAACCATATTTTTTTTACATGTTTTACAACAATTATTTATTTGTATAAACTATAAGGACAACTATACAATAATGAATTTTCACTAAAATGACTTGTGAATGAAGGTGGGTTAGTTTAGCGGAATTAGTAGAAAGTTTGAGCAATCATACAAATTTAGGGATAAGTAAAGTCAATAGTATGGTTGGTATCCTTGTATGTTCAAAATGGAAAAAATAATGTGTTAAGAGTAAAAAAAGCAAAAATTAACTTCCACTTTTTGTTGGTCATTGCTTGACGGCGAATATGATGTCTTCATATGTAAACCGGAGATTTTGACTTTTATTTTATATTTTTTCTATTCCTCACATTTTTAAGCAACATTTCAATACGTAGAAACTATAAAGAAATTGAAAAAAAAAACCTAAAGAATATGGGAGGAGTTGAATGTAATCAATAAGCAAGGACAATGAAAAATATTTGGGATGAAATGTAATGCTTTATGATAGTAGCTTTAATCTTTTATATTAACTCGACTCTAATAAGTTGTTTTTTAGTAACTTGGTCAAACGTAACAAAAAATATGAAACAAGAATTTATGCGTGAAATCAGGTAAAATAAAGAATATTTCAATTTTCATAAACTGAAGATTGATTCCGAAAAAAATTAGTACTGAGGTCTCATCTGTCGGTTAATTTGGATAATAATAACTATTACGCGTGTATGTGATGCTAGTATAAAAGGGTCGTATTTCGGATATTGACTTTTAATGTTGACATCAACAAGATTATAGCGACTGTGGTATCTTTTCCCTTGATTGCCATTATCAAACCACTCACACCTGAACAATACAGTTTTCTTTATCGGTAGCCTCGGGTATTCTTGTCACGCCCCAAATTCCATAAACACAGATATCGAGGCATGACCTTTTTAAAATAAAAGAAAAAGTAAAACCTGTTGGTACAAAATTTGAATTTTTAAAAGAAATAAATTGCGAGCTAAAAGAACACTTGATAATAAATAAAAATGTTGCCAAACACGGCTACAAGGCAAGTTTTATAAAAGCTAAGAAAATAACAAACGAATGAATTTGCCCGTAGGCTACAACCTCGAAAATGGTCTAACAAAAAGAAATGCAATAGGAAGAATCTCCGAGCCCATGCGATGCCTTGCTAAAGGTCCTAACCAAAAACCTCAACCTATAATGTACCTGAACAACAAAATTGTAACGGTGAGTCCCACGCACATAACTAGACGGGACGGCACCACAAATACCGTCACTCCATCCCATAAATGCAAGAGCTCACAAATTCTACAACTACGATAATCGACGTATAAAAGGAAATATAATAACATTCTACAACGGGATAAATTAAATCAATTAAATAACGTCTACACAAATCTATAGCAAACATGGACCTCTCATGTCACCTACCCCAGTCCGTAAGGTAGGTCATTCACTATCCACTCGACCGTCTTCTGTCCCCGGATTTAGGAAGAGACAGAGACCATTGTTAACATAAAAGTAGATTTAAAGTGCGCACTTGGACCTCTCATGCCACTCGTTCCAGTCCGTAAGACGAGTCATTCCCTATCCCCACGGCCGTCTACTGTCCCCGGAATTAGGAAGAGACAGAGACCATTGCTAACAGAAAAATAAATAGAGTGCACACTAGGACCTCTCATGCCACTCGCCCCAGTCCGTAAGACGAGTCATTCCCTATCCCCACTGCCGTCTTCTGTCCCCGGAATTAGGAAGAGACAGAGACCATTGCTAATGTATCAATATTAAGGCATCGGCCAATAATATTATACTATTCATATAACATAATCTCATACGTATAAATATTAAGGCCTCGGCCAATAATATTATACTATTCAAATAACACAATTTCATACGTCACTTAACGTAATACAACATAATCCAGAAGCATATGTGCTAGATTCACAACTAGCCAAACAAGTATAATCAACATAAAAACTCATTCAGGCATTTTAACAAACACCTTATATGCGCAATATAAAACTCAACTTTATTGAACAATAATTTACTCAATTCTATCAACAACCATAATAATACATAATCAACGCATACAACACGCAACCCATTAATATTATTATTAATCCGAAATCAAAAGACTAAATCCACAACTAATCCAAAATCAAATAAGTGAATTAAAAATATAACAACTAACTCCAATTAACAAATTAAGAACATAATTAATATAAAAGGCAAAACCCCCAATTTATACTAAACGTAAAACCTAATACTAACATACACACTCGTCTAGTCGCAATGGATAACCCCCGTTACCTTAGCGTGTAGAGGAGATGATTCCGGTAATAATCCGCTAACGTGGTTTCTCTTATTCTTCTTCTTCTCTTTTCTCTCTTTCTCTCTCTTGGCTGATGTTTAGGTTTAAAGAATTGAAAAATGGGCTGATTTTAGGTATAGAAAAACTGTTTTTACAAAGTTTGTGAAAGCGAACTATTTGGTTCCCAAAGTTCTAAAAGCTAACTTTTAATCAAAATTATTAATAAACTACTCAATAATAACAAATTTTTAGAAACAAATATATTGGGTCCTTTTTATTAGTAAAATTAGTAACATGTTTTTAAAATAAGGTTTTTCGGAAGAGTTTCGGTTTTTGGCTAAAAATAAGTCGAGTGACCGGTTTTTGGTAAAATTTGCATAAAACGTTTTTGGATAATTTAAATCATGAATAAAAACTATTTATAAAAATTCGGGATGTTACAATTCTAACTCTAGGATTTCGACAAGATTTCCATAAAAATCATCGTAGTCGCTCTTAAGACAAACGCCACTATTAACCGTTGCTCTTTTAGCTCCGTGCTTTATTGTTTGAAATTTGTATCCATTTACAAAGGAAATCGGATACGATTTCACCTTCTGAGACAAAGGGCCCTGTGACAGAGAAAAAAGGAACTCATCATCTCCTATTCTGGTTGTATCTTCATCAACCTGTTATTAACAATAATGTGTATGTTAAACATTTATAACAAGTTAACCCACACTTTAACAGGTTGAAACTATGCAACCAATTGCGCCTTATAAAAAAAAATAAAAAAATGGGGTGTTTTTTTAGCCAAATATGTTTCTCACATAAAATAAAAAAAATTCAACAGTTGTCAATACTCAAATACAAGCAAAATCATATTTGATTGTTCAAAATAGTTAATTTAGCATAATGAAGTGAAAAAGTATCTTACAAATAAAACATACCCAAATATCATAAGTGAGTACAAATCGAGAACTAGCTGATCACAATACTCATCACCGAATCTCTTATAAGGAACATTTGTTTGTTGATGGGGTGCCCCATCAGTTGAGCTATTTTCTTGCCTTCTCGGGTGCTGCTCGTACTTCTTTCACATTTCCGAGCACCATGTTGCACTCAACATCAAAAGATTTCAAATAGTCGGAAATCTTATTGTTGTCTCTACAAGTGATAACACTCTTGTATGAAGTTCACATCTCATCGCTGAAACAGAAAGAAATCTCTTGGTAACTTCATTTTCATCATTATTTGCCTCTCAAATAGTAGGTAAGCACGGACGAGTAGCCAATTGAGGCAAACCATACTCATTAACGATCACATTTGGTTAAATGGTTACAATTGTATACTTAGAAGTTTTGGTTCACTATAGGCCCAGATTCGAACCCCCTTCCCCACCTTTCTTTTTGATTATTTTTTACACAACTAATTATATGTGTTTTTTACATAACTAATAAAATGTGTGAAAACTATAGTTTGAACTGGTATTTTAGTAGGTCTTATATATTAAATGTAGATGAAAAATGTATATCTTTTTTTCCAGACTAACATGCTTGTTCTTTTTTTTCCTAGTATGATTTTGATTTCGGGGTTTTTTTGACAAAATTTGTATAAAATTTACTTTTAATTATTGTACACTTGATTATGTTTACTTAATTTATCGTATTTTGATTAATTTGTGCTAAACATTTTGCTATTTATTTATATTTCATATTTCTAAATTTAATGCTATTTTACATTGAGAAATGCCCCATTTTTTTTAATGGTCTACAAGCCTTAAAAGTCCGGCTCTGAGACTCTGGTATATATTTAATTAGACCTATTGACCTAATGTTCACTGTCATAATGTTTAACAAACTTATGTTGTTTCAATAGAGATGTGTTTTTCTTGGCATTTATTCCATAAGCTGATTTTATATAAAAGCTCTCTAGCAGTATTTTTGAGCAAACAAACTTCGATTTATTTGTAACTTTGAAAAAAAGTTGGGTGTATCAACCTCAAAACTAATGTTTCTGAGCCATTAGCAATATTTTTAAGCAAACAAACTTCGATTTACTTGTAACTTTGAAAAAAGTTGGATGCATCCACCTTAAAAAAAAGGAAATAGCTTGCATGTATAATTTTGCAAGGGATCTTTACTTCGTCAAATGTTATAAATGTACGGGCCAAATATAGTTAATACTTTTGATATAGTTTTTTTTTTTTTGCAAGTTAAGCGTGTAATATATATATATATACATATGGAAAATGTTATATGAATATCATGAAAAACACCCAATTAGACACTTTTTCGTAAAAACGCTCCAAATCAATATTTGATTAATGCAAATCTTGATGGTTTCACGACGGGAACACAAATATGCGTCTTGTTTTTTTTTACTAGATGTATAATAACATGTTTTCGAAATTATGGTAAAATTTAAAAATTCAAAACATGTCATTATACATCTCAGAAAAAAAAAAAACAAGACGTATATTTGTGTTACCGTCGTGAAACCATTGAGATTTGTATTAACCAAATCTTAATTTGGAGCGTTTTTACGAAAAAGTGTCTAGTGGTATGTTTTTCATGATATTCATATATACTCCTAGTATATATATATATATATATATATATATATATATATATATATATATATATATCAAACGAATCAGCGAATACAGCCGAAACTCTGGTAGCACAATCCACTACCTATATCACAGAAACAACAAACCTAAAACTATTCCTTGATTATCTGTGTCACAGCAAAGACTAATACAATTTTAGTTGTTGTGCTATAAAAGTAGGCCTATCCCAAAATAAAAACAACCCATAAATATCAATTATAAACAAATGACTGCATAAAACCTCGAACATAATTACTATGCATGGAATTTTATACCGAAACGTTCCGATAAACCGCAATGAGTAACACTATGGTATACCTTGTATATATGTGTTACGTCATTCAATAAATATTTGACAAGTGACTATTTATATTGTATCCATATGCACCGAATTATGTAATGTCAAATTCAAAATTTAAAACTAACGAGCCCACTAACCAGTATTCATGTTTCTCCTTTCCAAAAAATAATTTACTATTTTTCTTTACATATTATACTAGCATTATCGGCACAATTACCAAATATTAAAACCATACAAAAAACCATTATTAAGTTAATAAAAGATGTGAACCAGTTTTTTTTATTGGTGAACACAATAATAACTAACATTTAATTAATTCGACACATATTAAAAACTCAACACATATTAGAGAACCCAAAAATATTTACCTAAAATTAATTTTAAATTAAAATTAAAATAATTTCAACCAATAATAACTACCCTTAAATTAATTTAACACGTTAAAACCCAAAAATATCTACCATAAAATTAAAATTAAAATAATGTAGTTAAAATTTGTGATGTTTTTTTTATAAGATAAAATTATAAATTAGTTATAATGGAATCGTATTTTTATGAAGAAAAAGTTGTTCATTGGATGAGAAGTAGCCGTTAGTGGATTAGTGAGTTGACTTAACTTGATACTTATCATTATTTAATTGTGTACTCTTTTAACTTTTTTATACATTTTATACACATGTTATGTAGAGAGTGGGTTGACAAACCAGATCATTAATCTGATGTGGTCAACCGGTTTATAATAGTGTTTCTCAACCGCAATTATCACTCATACCGTACCGTTCATACCGTATTTACGATAGTACCGTATATGTGATACAGTAATACCATACCGTTCAAGTTAAGTGGTACGGTAACGGTATTAAATTTTGAATATCATGGTAATGTACCATTGTACCGATCATATCCAACATATATAATTAATTATATTATATTTTGTAAGCTATTCACGAAAACGTAAGAACTTGAAGATTTATTTTATTGTGTTTTTGTTAACTAATGATGTTTAGTTGAAATAATGTTTTGTCAAATGTTATTTATTTTCAAACATTATTTCACATTTTCAATGATTTTATTTTACTGTAAATCTTGAGAAATACATGTTTTATTTTCAAATATATTTTTATTTACCGTATCATATAAATAAATACTATCTCATGTTATTATATATGAGATGAGTAAAAAAATTGTTATAGCATCCGCATCAATATCTCTATCAAACTCTTCAAATTTGTGAATAAAATTATAATTTTTAAATTTTGAGTATTAATTTATATTTTGTGTCAAATTTAAAACTCTCTTATAACCTCTCTATAACGGTTATTATATTATTAATGGGGAGAGATCCATACACACATAAAAATACACATTATCTTTACACATCAATCACAACCCTCTATTTACTTACTTTTAATGGTCGATTAGTTCATCTAATAACAAGAATAAACACATAATCTTGACCATTAAAAATAAGTAAATGAATGGTTGTGATTGATGTGTAAACATAATGTGTTTTTTTATCTGTGTATAGATCATCCCCCATTATTAATAGAGCTAAAATTTAAAGTGAAAATGTAAATGAATGGAGTAGACAATAAATTGTAATAAAATATTATTACTTTATTTTTGTGAGGATGAGTGATACTCTATTAATATAAATAGTTCAAATTAATTTTTCTATTTATAAAGACGGAGTTGTGAGATTGATGTGAGACTATTTTTTGTTTAATTTTCTCTATTAAAATAGATTTATCACATTTGGTGAGTGTGATTTAGTTGCTCTAATGCGTTCTTATTTAAAAAACAATTGATGAGTACGTTTGAGTTTTCATAATTAATTTTTGTTGGTTGTAATATATTATTAGTTGTAAATGTGTTTATCCTATATTTTTTACATGCTATTTTATATTGGTAATGTACTGTAACATACCATTATCATACCGAATGTGCGGTATACCGAACATGCGTTATATCGAACATGCGGTACATTAATAGTACGAAGAAAATTTATAAACCCTACATGTGTGGTACAGTAATGGTATGGTGAAAAAATTATATCAACTCCACCTTTAATAATTATTACCCCTCGACTAACATCTCATTTGTTTTCATAGGAGAAATACTTCACGTTTTAGTATTTACTCGATCTTTACGTGTTTAATTATACCTGATAAAAAACTAGATGGAAACAATCGGAGGCCGCAACCTCCTTTCATTTTGATAAAAAAAAAAAGACATAAAACAACCTTTTACTATGTGTTATGGTTAAAATTTTCAAGAATTTGGCATTACACTTACTCCCCATTTATGAACAAAAACTAAGTGAAATATAAAAGAAAATCAGATACAGTATAAATTATAATATGATCCGTCTTAGGGGTGGGTACGGGGCGGATTGGGACGGATTTGTTTCAATCCTAACCCAGCCTGTAAAATAAATGGCGGGACGGATTGGGACGGATTGATGAAATTTAAATCTCAACCCAACACAATCCAACCCGTTACAATTAAAACTCTAACCCAACCTAATCCAACCCGCAAAATAAATTGCGGGTTGGGACGGATTGGGTTTAAATTGATTCTTAAATTTTTATTTTGATCCTTTATTTTTCATAGTTTGCATAATCAACCCAAATTTTAAAATAAATTGAATATTTCAAACAGAAATATAAATTAAACTCAATCAAAGTACGTTTACAACATTAACGAACAAGTAATAAAACAAAATATAACAATAATTAAAGGTTTGTGTCTTAAAATACACAATATATATATATATATACATATATATATATATACATGTTGTAAGATTATTGGACTCTTGGGCTTTTCCTTAATGGGCCCAGGTGGGCTTGTAACCCTAACCCTCTATCTATATAAAGAGGGCTAGGGGTCTTGTATTTATTCATACATTCACATATTCATTCATAATAAAGACTATATTGTTCCCCCTCTCTCTCTACTTCTATCTCCCTAAATACATAGCTAATAGTGTATTACAACACGTTATCAGCACTGCTCTCGGAGATCGAAGTACGGATTCTAGATTCAATTTTTAGAATTTTGCTATATCGACCATCACCAACATACCGTGCGAAAGGTACCGATTTTTTTTAAAAACTCAATTTATACCGTAACAGTAGTGTAACCATACGTTATATATTAATGTAGTCACGACTGTAAATTGGTACTGCTGTAATCACCATGTTATGTAATCACCACGTTACTGCTACTAAGTTACTGCTACCCATGTCATAACATAACTACTTCTTAATGGTATTACGTTATATATATATATGCTACTGTGCTCTTACGTAATATATATATATGTGTACTACTGCATGATTACTAATCTAGAATTAGAAGCCTGTAATCTTGTTTATGCTACTAGTACTGTAATTGATTTAAAACATGTATAAACAGAAACAGGACCGGTGTTATATTTTGTTTATTAAACATACTAATATGCATCTGTCAGACTATATATGTTACAAACTGAAACGTATGTACTGATTTGTAATTCTCTGAAAGCTGTAAAATTACTCAAGGACTAAACTGAAACTTGTCTGAAATTCTGGACTGTATATGTAATAATGCTGTAAATAGATATATAGTTTGCTGTAATTACACGCATGGTCCTGTAGTATAATACTTATACGAAAACAGTACATATGGTTGATAAAGATACAATATTTGGTAAATATACACACACATGCATATAAATTTTTTTATTAAAAGGCAAGCGTATAAAAATTGCATGTTAATTGAATAAATTGATATGTTTCCATGTAAATTTAACCCATTTGCATGTTAAAATATTTTTTTACCATATATAGAATTGATTGGTAATTAAAAATATATTACTTCCTTGCATGTTAAAACTACCATGTATAGAATTATTCATATGGCGATAAACATAGATAATTGATTGATATCTTGTTAGCATAATCATATCTTTTTGATATTACCATATATATAAATATCACATATGTCAGTAAATTATTAGATTAGATCTAATTGATTTGATTAATATGTTAGAATCTTTATAGATTGATTGATAATCTTAAATTGATTTGTTTATAACACCAAATCTATTGCATGATTAGATAGATTCTAAAATATATTTACTGCATGTTTATATATATATGGTTAATCTAGATATATATTGTCTATTTTATTAATTTTATTGCCATATATAAAATGCGAAAATCGTATATATTCACATTTAAGTTGGAAAAATTATGAATCTTCCCCAAATAGGCTCACCTATTTGGATACGATGTCTAGGAAAGATAAAGGCGGAAGTCGTTCTCCTAATGAGGTCGGTTTTTAAGAGGCATTCGTGCCCACCCCCCTCACCGTCTTTCCTGGTCGTGTTCAAATAGAGCTACCGAAAGGGGTTGAGTAAATAATAATTTCCCCGAATGTGTCTATATAGATATGTATTCGCCGAATTGGTGTCTCAGGATCGACCTGTCGTTCGATCAAAGAGAACCTCTTCACTTAAAAGCAAAACTTGTTTTTCGAACCTGTCGTTTCGAAATAAAGTTTGTGCTTATACAAACCATAAACATATAAACCAGTTGTTTTATATGATGACTAATCCAGTCTTTATTTTCTTTTCTCCTGTTGTAGAAAAATGTCAATCAAGCTTGACTTTCCAATTTTGGATGCTGCCGGCAAGAACTACTTGGATTGGAGTCAGGATATCCAAAACCATTTAGATGCCCAAGGCTTATTGGATGTCATATATGATGAGGAGGAGCGTGAAATGGAAGTAACGCGTGAAATGAGTGCTCGGGCGATGATTCTGTTTCGCCGCCACTTATCAAACGCCATGAAATCTGAGTTCATAGCGACCACCTCACCAAAGGCATTATGGGACTCTCTGAAAGAGCGTTTCGACCACCAAAAGACCATTTGGCTTCCTGAAGCCCGCCGTGATTGGCTGAATCTGCGATTTCAGGACTTTGAAAGCGTTGAAAAATATAACGCTGAAGTATGCAGAATTCGTGCTACTCTCCAATACTGTGGTGAAACGCTCACCGACAGTGACTTATTGGAGAAAACGTACACCACATTTCCTAGTTCTGACATCTTGCTCCAAAAGCAATATCGTCAGTCTAAATTCACCAAATTTCCCGAGCTTATCACCCAGTTGTTATTGGACGAGAAGAATAGTCTCATTTTAATGATGAACAGTAATTCTCGTCCTGCTGGTTCAAAGGCAACTCCAATGCCTGATGCTAATGCTGTTCGTGGACCTCGTCCACGATATGGGAAACGAGAAAAGGGCCAGTCGTCCCGTCAGCCAAGGAACAGGGATGAGCGTAATGCTCGTCCAGCCAAGCGAGGTTTGGACAATCGTTCGAACCGAGGACCTGTGGCTCCTCCTAGGCAGTCTCGTGGTGGTAGGAACAATCGGGCCAGTCGTCCCAAAGCAAGAGATCCGGCCGCTATGCCAACTCTGTGCTATAAATGTGGTGGAAATGGTCATATGCAAAGGACTTGTAGGGCAACTCCCCAAGAAGTCGAAAACTACCACAAGGGTAGAAGGGTCGAAACCAACATGATTGAAGCTAGTGCAAAAGAAACTCTTGAGACCCCTGACTTTGAGGCTCACATGGAAGAATAAAGTTTTTTTTTCTTCTTCGTTTCTTTTTAATAATTGAGCTGTTTTGCTCCTGGATTATGTTATTTCAATTCCATTTCGGATTATGTTTTTTCCTTTGGATATTGTTCATTTCTTTTGGATTATGGTTTGTTTTATGGATAATGTTTTGAACATTTCTCGTATAATTTAAAGTTATTTCATTGAGCAATTCCTTTTATTCGTGTGACCGACTTTAAATTATTTTACTTTTAGGCATGTATTGTGGGGCAGTTGATTGTCTGGTTGATAGTGGCACTACACATACTATCTTAAAAGATAAATCGTTTTTTATCAACTTTACGCCTAAAGTAACCTCAGTGACAACAATTTCGGGCCCGTCGACCCTTGTTGAAGGCTTTGGTAAAGCTAAATTCACGTTGTCAAATGGTACTCCTGTTGAAGTATCTGAGGCCTTATATTCTCCGAGGTCCAGTCGTACCTTGTTGAGCTTTAAGGATATCCGAGAAAATAAGTTTCATCTTGAAACTGCTCGTGAAAATGGTATTGAATACCTTCACATTACCTCCACTCAATACGACCAAAAGCGTATTCTGGAGAAGTTGAGATGTCTTTCAAGTGGTTTGTATGTTACTACAATCCAAAACTTTGAAAGCAATCTAATCATTCGGCGGGCGCCGATTGATGAGAGCACTTTTATGCTATGGCATGACCGGCTGGGACACCCGGGTCAAAATACGATGCTTCGAACGATGAACGCATCTCATGGGCATCCTCTTGGAGGAAAGAATTTCGTGATTAATCCGAAAAGCCTATGCCAAGCATGCTCGATTGGAAAGACTAATCTCAAACCAATTCGTGTGAAACCTACAAAATTGGTTTCCCAATTCCTTGAAAGAATTCAAGGAGATATTTGTGGACCTATCCAACCAACTTGCGGACCATTTAAATATTTCATGGTTTTGGTTGATGCATCGACAAGATGGTCACACGTAGCTTTGTTGTCCACAAGAAACGCAGCGTTTCCAAAACTCCTAGCCCAGATCATTAAATTGAGGGCTCATCATCCGGATTATCCGATAAAGTCTATTAGACTTGATAATGCCGCGGAGTTTACATCGAAAACTTTCGATGACTATTGCATGACTTTGGGAATTAATCTTGAACACCCAGTTGCGTATGTTCATACCCAAAACGGCCTTGCAGAAGCTTTCATTAAGCGATTGCAAATGATTGCTAGGACTTTGGTTATGCGCACCAAACTTCCTATTTCTGCGTGGGGCTATGCCATTTTGCATGCTGCTGCGTTGGTCCGTCTGAGGCCCATGGCCACCCAACCACTATCTGCGTACCAGTTGGTAACTGGATATGAGCCCGATGTCTCACATTTACGCGTGTTTGGGTGTTTAGTCAATGTTCCAATTGAGCCGCCTAAGCGTTCCAAATTTGGACCTCAGAAACGACGGGGCATATATGTCGGTTATGAATCCCCGTCCATAATACGCTATTTAGAGCCCTTGACAGGCGATCTCTTTACCGCTAGACATGCGGATTGTGACTTTAATGAGACACTCTTCCCGTCGTTAGGGGGAGAAATGCACGTTAACGTTGATAAGGAACGACGTGAATTAACGTGGCATGTACCCACTATGTCTCATCTAGATCCCCCAACTGCACATAGTGATAAGGAAGTGCAGAGAATCCTAGGTCTGCAAAATGTTGCAAATCAAATGCCAGACGCATTTAATGACCTAGCGAATGTCACGAGATCACATATACCTGCTGCAAATGTGCCTGCAAGGATAGACGTCCTAGTGAGACGCCATGTTCCGTTTGAACACGTTGCTCCGGTTGTACCCACCGAGCAAAGGACGCTGCCGTCGGCCGTCCAGTCTGCCGCCCTTCCGAAAAAAAGAGGAAGGCCGTCCGGTTCCAAGGATGTTCTGCCTCGAAAGAGGAGAAATCCTGTCGCATCTGTTTTGCCACACGAGATCATTAAGGATCACGGTGATGTATTAGAGAAGCGTGTTCCAGATGAAACACTAGTTCCTAATCATCATGATAACCTCGAAATATCTGTCGATTATGCTAGTTTAGACGATATTTTGAAGCGAAACGAGACTGTCATCGATGATGTGTTCATATACGCAGTGGCCACTGACATTATGAACAATGATGACATGGAACCTCGTACCGTTGCTGAGTGTCAGCGAAGAACGGACTGGCCTCAATGGAAACAAGCAATCCAGGCTGAATTGGATTCCTTAACAAAACGAAGCGTGTTTGGACCTGTCGCTCCAACACCGCCCAATGTTAGACCAGTTGGTCATAAATGGGTTTTCGTAAGGAAGCGTGATGAGAATAATGAGATTGTTAGATACAAAGCTCGCCTTGTGGCGCAAGGTTTCTCTCAACGCCCTGGAATTGATTACGATGAGACGTATTCTCCCATAATGGACGTTATAACGTTCCGCTACTTAATCAGTTTAGTAGTTTCCGAAAAACTGAATATGCAGCTCATGGATGTGGTCACAGCGTATCTCTACGGGGATCTGGACACAGAGATTTACATGAGAGTCCCTGATGGATTTAAGTTGCCTGAATCAAGTAGTTCCCGTCCACGGAACACGTTCTCGATTAGACTGAGACGATCACTATATGGATTGAAACAATCCGGACGGATGTGGTATAACCGTCTAAGTGAATACTTGATCGGCGTGGGATATGTTAATAATGAACTATGCCCATGCGTGTTCATAAAGAAATCCACTTCAGGATATGCGATTATCGCAGTCTATGTAGATGATATGAATCTCATAGGAACCTCGAAAGAGTTGTTCGAAACTGCTGAAATCCTGAAGAAGGAATTCGAGATGAAAGATCTTGGGAAGACACGGTATTGCCTCGGCCTGCAGATCGAGCACCGTAAAGATGGAATTTTAGTCCATCAAGAAAGTTACACCCAAAAGGTGTTGAGGCGCTTTAGTCATAGTGATGCTAAGCCGTCCTCTACTCCCATGGTCGTCCGCTCTCTAGACATTAATAAGGACACCTTCCGTCCAAAGGAGGACGATGAAGAGATATTGAGCCCTGAGTGTTCATATCTGGGTGCAATAGGCGCACTATTGTACTTGGCCCAATGTACTAGACCGGACATCTCGTTTGCTGTGAATTGTCTAGCTCGACACAGCACCGCGCCAACACGCCGCCACTGGACTGGCATAAAAGACATTTTCCGTTACCTTAGAGGTACTACGGACATGGGCTTATTCTATCCCTTTGCGTCGAGTGGATCTAGCTCCATTGATCCTCGAAATAACACAACCCTTGTCGGCTATGCCGATGCTGGTTTCTTATCAGACCCGCA
This sequence comes from Primula vulgaris, assembly GCA_963920805.1. Classification (NCBI taxonomy): domain Eukaryota; kingdom Viridiplantae; phylum Streptophyta; class Magnoliopsida; order Ericales; family Primulaceae; genus Primula; species Primula vulgaris. The sequence goes on from OY987216.1 coordinate 17,591,789, forward strand.
CAAGGGACGTTCCCAATCTGGTTATGTCTTTACCATTGGGAACACGACGATATCCTGGAGGTCTCGTAAACAGACTCTAGTGGCCACTTCGACTAACCACTCCGAGCTACTCGCGCTCTATGAGGCGACTAGAGAGTGTGTCTGGCTTCGAGCAGTTATTGGCCATATTCGAAGCACCTGTGATCTAGCTTACGATCATGATGAACCAGTTGTTATTTATGAGGACAACACCGCTGTGATTGATCAAGCGAAACATGGTTATATCAAAGGTGATGCCACTAAGCATATTGCGCCAAAGTTGTTCTTCACACATGAACAACAAACGCTTCAAAAGATTGAAGTGAAGCATATTGGTTCAGAGAATAACCACGCTGACTTGTTCACCAAGTCACTGCCAAAGCATTCTTTTCAGAAGCACGTACGGGCGATTGGCCTACGTAGGCTATCTGAGCTACCTTAGAGCGACATTTTATGTCGGAGTCGAAATCCTCGCACCCTGTCGTGTGCAAGTGAGGGGGAGCATCCTGTTGTATGCATGTGTACTCTTTTTGTCCTTAGTATAAGGTTTTTCCCACTGGGTTTTCCTTGACAAGGTTTTTAGCGAGACACGTTCCATGTTATACCTCACTAAGGATTGCCTAAATCAGGGGGAGTATCCTGTCGTATACTTCTTACCACTGTGTACTCTTTTGTCCTTCGACCAGAGTTTTTTCCCACTGGGTTTACTCTAGCAAGGTTTTGATGAGACACCTGTTTTGTGGTTGATCCCCTACGACTACCACTGTTGCACTCTTTTTCCTTCGATCAGAGATTTTCCCATTGGGTTTGCTCTGGTAAGGTTTTGATGAGGCACACTGTTTTGTGGTTAGTTACTTACATAGTATTTTGGCATATATCATTCAGCTACACAAATTCTCTTAGGTACCGGTTTTGTCCCACACCGGGTTTTCCGACCCTAAGGTATTTATGTGTTTAGCACTGCGAATGAACTCGACTCAGATCGACTGCATGAAGACGAAGAATTCAAGACGTCCAAAGGGGGAGTGTTGTAAGATTATTGGACTCTTGGGCTTTTCCTTAATGGGCCCAGGTGGGCTTGTAACCCTAACCCTCTATCTATATAAAGAGGGCTAGGGGTCTTGTATTTATTCATACATTCACATATTCATTCATAATAAAGACTATATTGTTCCCCCTCTCTCTCTACTTCTATCTCCCTAAATACATAGCTAATAGTGTATTACAACAATACATATATATATATATATATATACATATATATATATATACTGCGGGTTGAAACGGATTGGGGCGGATTAACTCGCGGTTTGTGAACATCAACCTAACCCAACCCGCAAAATATACAACGGATTGGGGCGGGACGGATTGATTTTTTTTAGACATTCAACTCACCCCAATCTGCCCCAATCCATATGGGTTGGGTTATGAGGCGAATTTACGGATTTTTTACCCAACCCTAATTCGCCTTTATCACTCGACTGAAATCTTAACGTTGAAGTTATAATTAAAGATTAAAGAGAAGAAAGAAAATATTGAAAATCCAACTTAAACGACACACGACAACGTAAACCATTGAACACGTCACACGTGTATGTTGTTTGGACCTTTCCTTTTTAATTAACCATCCACGTTGATTATTCTTTCTAATTTGTTAAATAATTAAGTAAGTATTAACAATAAGTCGTGTAATAAAGATTAGCAAAATGACAAACACTACTTTACAAATTAATCATACTTCTCATACGTGTAGGGTATATATATATATATATATATGGACCGGAGAAATGATTTGTCACCGTTTGAGCAATGAGCATTGAATCATTGATGGTTAATATAAGTAATTAATTTGTCCATAATCTTAATTAACAATACAAAGCCTAATCATTATCAAGTGACTAGTACTAGTAATTAAGTTATGTATAACCACGTGTAAATCTCTCTAGTTTACTTTGTAGGTACTCAAGTCATATTTGATGTAAATTAAGCTCTATCTAAAACATTAAGGTAAAATATTCAGAATTTCGGGTAGATATGAGAAATATGTACCTGAACAATAATATTTGATGTTTTAATTTGTTAAGGAACCGAATTCATGGCTTATGTCAGACGTCGTACCCATATTTCATATTTACTATTTGTAAAGTATTAGTGTACCTAAGATATTAATGTGTCGTTCACCATAATATTTTCATATTTGATATTCCCAGCATAAATTAATATTGTTTTTGGAAGGAAAATTTTGCAATATGTTCATTTAACAGAGCTACTATTGCCTAGGTTAGATAATGTGTCAAATAAAAAAAACAGCATACTTATTCTCAACAAGCATCCCGATAATCGGTATAGTGTTACAAAGTAATTAATGCATGTCTATTTTTACAAAAAAAGATAATTCAGAATCCTACGAGGTAATTCAAACGTTCGTCGAGCGAATAATAGATTTGCTCGAAAGTGAATTGTTCAACAAACATAGTATTGTACTCTTGATTTATCATTTATCGACTGAGTCGACGCCAAATTTATTGTTCGATCCAATAAACATAGACGACACATAAGTGAGTGATATTTACTTTAAAATTGCAAAAATAAAATAAAAATGGTAATTGATAGACATACATAATTTGTAAGAGAACTATAGGCACTATTAAAAAAGAAGAAAAGTAAACCATCTATTAAGGAAAAGTAAACTACATGCGACCGGTAGCATCCATTAAGGAAAGGAATATGCCCTCCGCCCAAACATATATGCCTCCCACTATAAATCATAGTTTTAATTCAATTTCATATTTTAAACATTGTTTTTTCAATTGAATGCTAAGTTTATCTTAAGTTTTGAAATAGTATCATACATAGTTCCATTATTAATCATCTAAAGTATGTACTCATATGTAAAAATATTGAAATAAATTCGTAATTTCTATATACAATGGTGTTATTTCCTATTACTTTCATTAGGGGCATATGTAATAACTACAAAAATATTTATTTTATAAGAGCACATACAATTGTTGTGTTAAATTTAACGACTTAAATATTGCTACATAATCAATTAATTTTGTAGTAAAGACACGTATACCTAAACTTTAAACCTCACATTAGTTTGTTCTTTCAATAACATTAACTATTGATTTTTTGGTAAACATGTTACATGAGTCAACTTCTTTTACCACATCACCACTACACTTTTGTAAAATTTGACAAGATTCTTAACTATGTTAAAGTAATATTCATTATAACATAACCAATGTGAACTTGAATATTTTGTTAGATAACAATTTTAATCTAACAAGGACAAAACTATTGTAGATGTTCTAAGAATTGAAACCGGTGCATTAAGTTTTTATAAATTAAGATGGTTATATGTGGATTTAATAAGTAAATGATAAAACTCATAATCCAAAATTACAAAATTATACGCTTGAGATGTTAATAATTCATGAAACTTTGCGACTTACAATTAGATGAAATTTATGCTTTTATGAGTTAAAAATATAAAATAATTGGCAAAATTACACTTATAATTATAATCCAAAATCACTAAATTATACACCTACCATATCATTATCTACCGTCTTAATTCTAGCAAATAGAGACCAAATTCGTAAGTTTTTAACTTTGGGTGTACCATTACTGTTTTATTTGAAACCGAATATAAGTTACGTCATTGATGCTCAAAACCAATACTATAACCATACACATTTTAATTTATTTCTATATAAATAAAAATTTCTCCCTCTCTCTCTCTCCCTCATTCAGGTAATTAACCTCTCTCTCTCTTGAAATTTTTACTAGTTTGTTACGCTTTTCTGTTTTTTATTATTTAAATCTAATTTGTTATTTTATTTTAAGTATCCTTAACGTTCCTTTGAAATAATTAGTTAGTGGAGTTTTTTTTTTCCAGTTTTGATTTAATCGGATCTAATTCCTTACGAACCCTAAATTGACCTGCTTATTATTAAAGCTTGTTATAATCAAGAAAATTAATTATTCAAGTGAGAAAAACTATTTTTTGTTGTTGTTATGTTGATTAATTTCATTAGGTAAAGAGGGGAATTGGTTAAATTTTGTTATTGATTAGGAAAAAAAAGTTTAATTTGGTACTTGAAAATTCAAGATACGTAAATTTGTATGCAGTGTATATAATGATTTGAGTCGCGACAGTGGCAGTTCCGTAAATTTGGGTCACATTTTATTCCACTTTCGGTATTTGGTATTTAGTATTTTTTTTTCCTGAATGGATTATGCGCGTCACCATATTGGTAATTTTGTGTGTATATATAATGATGTGTTATGAAAAGTCTATAAAATTGCAATCTTTATGCATTTTACGGGAACAAGTGCTTTTCAATGGAATCGTTTACATAAATACTTTTTTGTTTGCATGTCATCAATTTTTTAAAATTAATTTAGTATCCGTTTAGGGGTCTTGGGAGTATCTATGGAATATGCAATTTCGATGGTTGTTGGATTATTTGAGAGTCCTAGAGATAGTAGTAGTTATGCTAGTTCTATGTGGGTGGTTTTTGTTTATTTGCTTTATGATTTGATACAGAAAAGGGCAACTTTTTCTTAATTAAATGTCTACTTTCATGAACCAAGGTTCCATTTTAAGTTTTTTAAAATCAAGAGCTCAAGTGTTCTTCACACAATATGTAATGATGTCTTCTATCTTGAAGTAATTTATATGTATATACTGCATTATTGCATTGATCATGTCTCTTTCATAATAGCAAGATCATTGTGACCAACATTATTGTGTCTCGGCTAGATACACCATGAGTGCATCTTTGTAAGATGGCTTTTTTGTACCGGGATAGCCTCGATAGATGAAACGGCTTATATAAGAATATAAGAATATTTTAGTCTAGTTAGTGGCTTTCAGTAGGCAAGTAACATGATAGAAACCATAAGGAAGCTGTTATTTATTATTACATTAACACAAACTAAATAACTCTCAGCGGTAGGTGATAGTATTTATTATGGCTATGCTGCAATATATGACATAAGTTCTTCAAGCTTATCTTTATCTGTAGCACTACTGAAGAGCTATTATGTTACAGAATTATTGTCGACTTAAATACTAACTTATGTGTGGATCTGTTGTCAGGATTGAAGAGGTGGTCTTTATGGTGAATTTGATGAATTACTTTTCATTGGAAAGATTTTGAAGTATTTAGAAATGCAAGATTACTTGTCTGGTTCTGATTGGCAACCTGGTGGTTTATTAGATACACTCAAAATGGAGAGAGTTCGAACGATTTTTACTCACACTTATCCTTATCCGCACGAACATTCACGCCATGCTATTATTGCCGTTGTCACGGGTTGCCTTTTCTTTATTTCGTCGGATAATATGCATACGCTTATACAGAAACTAGATAACAACATCAAATGGTGGTCCATGTACGGTTGCCTGCTTGGATTTTTCTACTTCTTTTCATCTCCATTTGTAGGGAAAACAATAAAACCAAGTTATTCAAATTTCAGTCGATGGTAAGTTTTTTTACCTGTTTTTGTCTTGCCTATAATTTCACCCTTGTACTCATACTAGTTATGCTACCTAGTAGATATCTTATTTGGTAATTTCTGCTGTTCAGGTATATAGCCTGGATTTTATTGGCTGCCTTATATCATCTACCTAGTTTTCTATCAATGGGAGTCGACTTGAGGATGAACCTCTCTTTATTTTTAACAATTTATGTTTCGTCAATTCTATTTCTTCTCGTTTTTCACATCATATTTATTGGCCTTTGGTACATCGGTCTAGTTGCTCGTGTTGCTGGGAAAAGACCCGAGATTTTGACTATTCTTCAAAACTGTGCGGTGAGTGCTATGTATTCTGTGGCTTATACCTTATTAGAATTTAATTTTAAGTGTTAAATATGCATATTGACTCGAGTTTCTAATCCCAACATGTAGGTTATAAGTATATTTTGCTGTGTGTTCTATAGTCATTGTGGCAACCGTGCTATACTTAGAGATAAACCATTCCAACGAACAAATTCTAGCTGGTTTTCTTTTCGGAGTAAAAATGACATCAAACCTTGGTTGGCCAAATTATTACGCATGAATCAATTTAAAGACGAGATTTGTTCGTCTTGGTTTGCTCCAGTTGGGTCAGCTAGTGATTATCCGCTTTTATCTAAGTGGGTTATTTATGGTGAGGTATGGTTTACGTCACGATTTATCATCTGGATACATTCTTATTACTTTTATTGTTACTAAATGGTCTTCCTTCCTTGTTTCTTGCTTTCTTGTTCCAGTTAGCTTGCAATGGCTCATGTCCAGGGTCGTCCGATGAAATATCTCCTATATATTCATTGTGGGCTACTTTGATAGGGCTCTACATGGCCCACTATGTGGTGGAAAGGTCAACTGGGTAAGTTGTATATTGTTTACTTCCAATATTCTTTGCTTCATTTTTCTAATAGCTTGGATTAATGTCTAACGACCCATGGATTTTTAGTTTTCATCAAATTCTAAATATTCTCTAGTTTAGATTTATATAATTGATGAGCAAGAAGATTTCACTGGTTAATGTGTATTTTGGTGCATATGCCTAATTGCCTCTACTAATATCCTTATTTTCTAATTAGGAGGCTTTGAGTTCTACCTCTTTAGCCTTGTTATGTTTCAAAGAATACCTGCCGAGAAAAGAAGTGTTCTTAATTCTCTTTTCTACAGTTACGTCTTTTTGTCTTGTTGGCTCCTGATCGTTATGTTTGATTTTGTGATGGCCTGCAACTATCAGATGGGCTCTTACTCATCCATTATCGGTCAAAGAATTTGAGAAGTTGAAGAATAAGCAGATGAAGCCAGAATTTTTGGATATGGTTCCCTGGTATTCGGGGTATGTAAGTCTTAATTCACGTTATTACTTAGTGCATACTAATTATTTTGCTAAGCATTTTCTCTATTGCAGGACTTCTGCTGATTTGTTCAAGACAGTTTTTGACTTGCTGGTATCAGTGACCGTGTTTGTTGGGCGTTTTGATATGCGTATGATGCAGGTATTCCATTCCTCTGGAGTTTAAGATCTGGCTTATTCTTAAATTCTTTTTGTGGTGATCAATTATTTCCAAATAAGTGATACTTTGTCTATGGCAGTGTGATTTAAACAGTTTTGATCACGTTACTTCAATTTATCTCGCATTCTTAACGAATTGCGGTGCTCTCTTTATTTGGATGAGGTGTGTCGTATCAAATTCATTTTCATACAATCTGTAATATATATATATGTTCACTAGTTGTAGAATTCAAAACACAGTATAGATAACTGGTACCCCTCTTAATCCACTGTATACTTTAATGATAAAAACAACATCCTCCTTTCATATTAAAGCCATACCCCAAAAAACAATTTTCTCCGCACTTCAATTTACAAACTGCTGTTATTCCGATCTGTTTATTTGAGAAAAATGTTCATTTTTTTCATGCTTAAAATGTTTTGTATAAATGTTAGTGTTTATTACGGATCTCGGGTAGACTTGTCGAAAGTTATTCATCATTCTTGGGTACACTAGTTGTTAAATATTGTTCTCGAATGTAATATTTTTTCTTATGCTTTTTAAGGCGGCAATGAGTAAGGTAGAAGAAGGAGCTCATAAGAGTGATATGTTGTACACTCATTTAAGTGAAAAGGACGATTTATGGTTCGACTTTATGGCAGATACTGGTGATGGTGGTAATTCTTCTTATTCCGTCGCACGCCTTCTTGCTCAACCGTCTCTTTGTCTTCAGGATGGAGATAAATCTATTAAACTGCCTCGTGCAGATCTGCTTCTTATCGGGGGTGATCTTGCGTAAGTGTTATATAATAATTTTTCTAAATTGTTTGAAAGGTGTGAGGAAATACTGAGGCCCTGATAACTTTGACTTTTTATGTGCAGAACTATTGCCATTAGCATGCTAAAATTGCCGTTTTGTATACAAACATACCACTTGATTTCTATTTTCTAGACCAACAGACAGAAATTACTGATTAATACACTAACATTACATATCTTCACGATTTAGTGTACCAAATACAGAAAAAAACATATGATAGGATTAATTATTAATTAATTAAGTCTGCAAAATATTTTGTGTTCTGTAAAATTTTATGCGTTTTTGAGCATCATTATGTAGAAAAAGAATCTATGTAGTGTACAGATTTAAAAAACTTAAAATTTTTGGTTAGCGTCCAAATTGCTAACTTTAGTAGGTTGATGTACAAAATTGAAGTTTGATGCTACATAATGTATAAATTATAATATTGTAGTTAAACCAGCATGTTGCATCAAGTATCCGTCAGTAATACTTGTAAAATGGAAAACAGTATTCGAACTTGGATAATTACACACGTCTTACTATTTCACTTTCATATCAAAGGGACAAATTCGTGATTTATGATATGTATTTTTACTTACAGGTATCCTAATCCCTCGAAGTTTACATATGAAAAACGTTTTTTCCGTCCATTTGAATATGCTCTCCAGCCTCCAGCATGGTATAAATCCGATCATGTAGCTATCAAAAAGCCAGAGTTACCTTCTGGTGTGTCTGAGCTTAAGGATTATGATGGACCTCAGTGTTTTCTTATCCCGGGAAACCATGGTCAGTCCTTAGTTCCTGCTCTTGGTTTTTTAATGGGCTATCCTTTGGTCTAGATACATTAGTTATTGTCAATTTTATTTCATTCACCGGTCCATAATACTTCTTAGTTCTGGTTATTCTCTTTTACCATAGGATGTGTTTAAAATAACATTAGCTCCTTCAGGAGTCTGTTTTAGGAAATATATTTGAGAATTTTCAGTTACCAATCTCATTCTATATTTTCACGCGTTATTGTATATTCCCCATAGGGTTTTCTACACTAATGTATCGGGAAATTTGGATGTATACACTAATGTACCTTTTTTTTTACTTTTGATACACTAACCTATTGTAGATGAATCAATAAGGGGACCTCTATCACGAAAAAATCATGTTTCTATCGTGTACAAACATTTTGGTAATTATCACTATTGTACACAAACCTATTGGTGAATCATTTTTGTACACTACCTTTTCTGTTAAAAACAATGGCAGAGTATGGATTGAGCACTAAACCTACGGTTAGTGTACAGATTACGTAATGTTGTAGGTTGATGTATACAATTGGACTTTAGGTCAATGTACACAAGCAAAGAAACCTCTTGTTACTGAGGCTCAAAATTATATTTTGTTAATTTATAAACTTTGGTGTTTTACACGTTTTTTTATATATATTTGTATGCGGCGTAACAGGATGAACATGAGAGTTTTTAGCTTCTAAAACCTGGGTGGTTCCTGATGGTTCTTTTAAGAACTTCTTTTGATAGCACAAATTTTTAACACTTGTGTTATTTTTTTATGTTAATGTGGCAGACTGGTTTGATGGATTACAAATATTTATGAGGTACATTTGTCATAAGAGCTGGTTGGGTGGGTGGCTTATGCCCCAGAAGAAAAGCTACTTTGCTTTGCAATTAGCCAAAGGTTGGTGGGTTTTTGGTCTTGATCTTGCTCTCCACTGTGATATTGACGTTTATCAGTTCAAGTTCTTCTCCGAATTGATAGCTGACAAGGTAAGTCTTTTCGCCACTAGATTTACTGAACTTTTTGTCTTTTCACACATTGGCACTTTTTTGGTTACTGGTAATTACAATGATACCTTGATTTCTGGAGTGTATTTATATACGATTTCTGCAAATGAACCGTGAGTGGATAATACTGAGAATATTTTACGAGGTTTTGGCCTATAACAATTCACTTGAGAAATGACCAGTGAAATTATATTGTGGAACAGTAACTGCTTTACATTTGTGCGGGTACATTAAGGTTCAGTACACTGTATTTCTACATCTTTAAAGGATATCTACAGTTTTGTCCACTAACACGTCGTTTAGGTTTCACATTTGTACAGTTGCTAAATTTTGCAATTAATACATTATCGTTATATTGTTGACACTTTAGTACACTTGTACAATTATTCATTTCATTAGTTATAGTATGAAGCTATAAAAAAAATACCGTACATGAATTATTATATAATTTTGTTTCTTTCTTTTGTACACTATTTTACGACATTTTTTGTTTGTTTTATTCCCCAACTATGTATACAGAGGAACCATGTAAAGAAAGTCGATTTGGAATATTGATTCTGGAAAACAGCTAGGGCTTTAAGTTTAAAGTTATGACCTAACATGAAAGGCTTACTTTTGCATCTGTTCATTTTGAAGTCTCTAATAAATGGAAGTTATTTAAACAGGTCAGAGAAAACGACTCTGTGATAATAATGACTCACGAACCAAACTGGCTACTAGATTGGTACTGGAACGATAAGACCGGAAAGAATGTCTCTTATCTTATTTGTGAATGCTTAAAAGGGAGGTGTAAGCTTCGAATGGCTGGGGATTTGCATCATTATATGCGACACTCATATATTCCATCTGAGAATCCTGTTTACGTTCAGCATTTTCTTGTTAACGGGTGTGGTGGTGCTTTTTTGCACCCGACACATGTTTTTAGTAAATTTAATAAGCAATATGGAAGTTCCTATGAGACCGGTGCTGCTTATCCTTCTTTTGAAGATTCTAGCAGGGTAACATTTTATTTTCTCTTTTGTTTTTATGTTCAAGAGTATGTTGTCTAGGGTGAAGTACAGAAACAATCTGCGTTATTTGGATCAAATTTATATTTGAGCTCCGTAGTTTCAGTTGTAAACTAATGGTCGCAACACTAATGGTTCCCTGTACTTTACATAGAATTTCTATTTTGGTCTCCGTAGTTTAATTGAAGAACTATTGGTTCCAATAAGTGACACCACTACTCCTGGCTTATTAAATCGGACTGTGGTTTGAATGTAGAACACTATTGGTGACCCTAGGAAGGGATCACTTACTGAAACTATGTGGACCAACAATGCTGTTATTGAAACTATGCAGACCAATTCCTTGACTTACTAAAACTATGAGGACTAAATCAAAACTTCACTCTTTAATTACGTGGACCATTGCTGTAATTCACCCTTTGCTTATTTTTATTCTTAATATTTCTTGTTATCGTAATGTAGATTGCCCTGGGAAACATTTTGAAGTTTCGGAAGAAAAATTGGCAGTTCGATTTCATTGGCGGCATTATATATTTTGTGTTGGTTTTTTCCATGTTTCCACAGGTGAGTTTCTCAACTTCTTGAGAATTTTTTCAAAACTCTCCCCCTTGTGTTCTATTCATGTATTGATTGTGACAACTTTGTTTTTTTCAGTGTAAGCTAGAACATATTTTAAACGACGATACATTTTCCGGTCAATTGCAAAGCTTCTTTAGCACCGTATGGGATTCTTTTATGTACCTGTTGGGACACTCCTACGTATCTCTTGTTGGTGCAATGGTTTTGTCAATTACTGCCTTTTCATTTGTTCCGTCGAAAATGTCGCGGAAAAGAAGAGTGCTTATTGGGATACTTCATGTTTTTGCTCATTTATCAGCGGCTCTTATACTCATGCTGTTATTGGAATTAGGTGTTGAGATGTGTATCCGTCACAAGTTACTCGCAACTTCAGGTAACTTGTCTTTCCCTCTATCTCTCACAGACCTCTTTCTAATTATCCTCATTAAGAGTTGAGTAATTTTGCTTATGCCTGCTATTTGATTGGGAATGGTATTACATGTATCTGTATGGACATTTTAAATATCAAATCTTGCCGTGCATAGAAAATTTCAAGATTATTACTTGGTACCGAATTGTTACTTAAGCTATCTATGTGAATGTAGGCATTAGTCTAACTTAGTTGAAAGCAGGCGAGGATGAGGAACAATGTGATTAGTACTTCTATTACCGTATTTATTTTTGTTTTTGTACATGGTTTGCTATACTTTATCATGGCTCTTATTGTTATTAGCAATTATAAAGTTCTGTAGAGTTGCTTATATGGTGCACAACTCCACACCCTATTTATAAGGATGCACCGACTCCCTCTGCTTCATATTCTTGGGGCATAATTCTTTGGAATGTTACATTCTTTAGTCCTCCTTTCAAAAATAGCAAACTTCCACTACTTTCCACTTTTGCCTTTATATTTAATTATTTTTTAATTCAAAAAATCGAGTAAGGATGTATTTGAAAATTTAACATAATTTTATAGAATAATTGTGTGCTTAAAAAGTTTGTTCCCAGTAAATCCCCAGTATGGAGCCATGCTGATTATTTCGATCACTGGGGTGTGTAACTGTACTGTTGAGGATTCTGTAACAAATATGGATTTCAAGTTAACTCTTGACAGTTCTATTACAGGTTACCACACATTATACCAATGGTATCGCTCGGTTGAAAGTGATCATTTTCCGGATCCCTCTGGGCTTCGAGCTCGTATGGAAAAATGGACATTTGGTGTATATCCAGCTTGTATCAAGTATCTGATGTCTGCATTTGATGTTCCAGAGGTGAGATTTTATTATACTCAGAGTGCTTAGGGGTTACAAGGGGTTTACATCCTTTATGATTAGTGTTAGTCAGTGTTGTAGACTAACGTAGAATCAGGTTTCGATTTTCTTAATCAATTTTTAAAAGTTTTAAACGTTCCACCGCGATTCCCTACGATATAGAAAAATTAATCGTAGATAAGTTCTAATTAGTTCCGAAATCCAATTTTTCCAAACAACCATCATGTTTTTATTTTTTTGTACTCCATGGATCACGTTTTTTTTAAGTTCGCAACCTATGATTATTTTTGTGTGTTGGTTACAAGTGTGAAAACAAGTTTAGTTGGTTTACTAATTAATTATTTGTTAGATTGATGCACAAAATTGAAATAGTGTGTTAGGTTTGTGTATGAATCATTTCAGAACCATAGTGTTACTTCATAAATGCATATTATTCAGTTTATAGTACTGCGATGATAACAATTTGGAACATTTTCCAGGCCATGGCTGTTACAAGAACTGCTATATGCAAGAATGGGATGGAATCTCTCTCCCGAGGGGGTGCGGCAATATACTACGCCTCGGTCTTCCTTTATTTTTGGATGCTTTCCACTCCTGTGGTTTCTTTGGTGTTTGGGAGCTACTTGTACTTGTGTGTTAATTGGCTACATCTACATTTTGACGAAGCTTTTTCCTCACTTCGCATTGCTAATTACAAGTCTTTCACTCGCTTCCACATCAAAAAAGATGGTGATCTTGAGGTTTTCACCCTTGCAGTTGATAAGGTATGTTTACTTCAGGATTTATAGGACTATTGACTACATGTTTATTATTATCATTCTTATTCGTATTTTGGAAGAGGTGTGAAGTTTTTTACTTTACTTGAATAATTATGTGAGACCGGTATAAAAACAAGTGATAACATATCAGTTATTGAACCGGAATGTAATTCATGTTTTGTTTTAAACTTAAGGAAAATTACCATAACCGTAAACATAGCAACCATTGAAATGGAATGTAATTCATGTTTTGGCTTAAACTTAGTGGCAATTCCCATCGGAGAAGGGGCCACAGACTATACCTTTAGGTATAGTCTGAAAAACTCTCCCTCTTTTACCATTGGATTCTTTCCAATGGCTGTGATTAACTTAAACTAAGTTAATCATAGCCATTGGAAAGAATCCAATGGTAAAAAGAGAGAGAGTTTTTCAGACTATACCTAAAAGTATAGTCTGTCTCCCCCTCTTTATTCCCATCAGATCATAATTTGGACTTTAGTATTTCCCATTTAATGCTAGTGGGAACTTTTTATTTCCATTAGGTGATATTGCATACTATTTTTCAATATGTATATTTAAAAACAGCTAATTGAATATGTCCATCAAAAGGGAATTTAGTTAATTGATGTTGGCATTAAATTTACGGAAATTACCATAAGTTACATATTCTGGACTTAATTCCCATTTGGTGTTAGTGGGCAATTTCCATTTCCATTCAGTGGTATTACAATATTGCATATTCAAACTTCTTTTTTTAAGAATGCATATCCAGGCTTGTTGAAGTGTAAAATTGATAGTAGTATGAAAATGCTCTTACTAAATTAGTTTATTGAACCGGTATGCTAATAGAAAGACAGCTTATTTTGAAGTGTATGCCATCACCACTAAATAGCAGACAAGTTCTTTATTGTTACCAAATTAGTATTAAATGCAATCACTAAATGGCATACTCTAATAAATTTAGAATTGTTTGCTTAGGACTTGAGTTAAATCATTTTTAGTTGCTCTTTTTAATCTTAAATATGTATTCTTTCACGAATATAGGTCCCTAAGGAATGGAAACTAGATCCTCGATGGGATGGCGAGCCAAGGCAAGTTCAGCAGATGAGCCACGAGAAAAAAATTCCTAGCAAGTGGTGTGCTATTTCTTCAAAACAAGATCCAATAAACACAGTTAGGATCATAGATAGCTTCGTTATTTCACGAACAGAAAAAACTAAAAGTAATGTAGGACTAGCTAATGGATCAGTTACTCATTGATCTGATATATGTGGTACCTGTAAAGTCGTAACACGTTTGTAGGATGCGATGAAAAGAAACTTGAATTATAGAGTTTTCTTTTCTATAGTGCAAAGGTTGATTTTTATGATTATTGTTGGTTTGAGGTATTCTACCTTTCGATTACAAAACTTGACCATCTTTTGATTGCTTAGGCATACAGCGTTCCAAAAACTTTTTCATCTAAGAAAATGGAATGTTATCCACCTAGTTGCTGGTATTGTAGGCAGTTTGAAACACTGTATAATGTCGGAATGAAGGTGAATTTGGTGTTTTGATCGTGACATCTGCTTTTCAGTTGTAATAATTTTCAGTAACCGTTTGCTTGTATTGATTATTGGCTATGATTGGGTAGTAAGGATGGTTTGGAACAAAAATGTTTCTGTTTTTGGATTGCGAAAATAATTATCAGCAAGTGATAGGCAGAAACACTGAATTTGAATCATGTATGACGTGGCATGGCCATTTAAAGGAGCAAGGGTTATATGTTAAGATACAAAGTAGGCGATAACTGATTATCTCACCCTAAACCCAGCTCCTATTTCGTTGCACAAGTGGTAAATACAAAGATGGATGCAAGCAACAAAAGTTAAATATGTTCCAGACGGGTTTAGTAGCAAGCGGTAAAGAAATAAAAATAAAAAGGAAGCTACCAAGTACAACAAATACCACAGTTACAGATTTGGAGTGCAAAATTGAACACCGGAAAATCCTCAACCATTGGAATTTGCATTATCTTTGATTGTAATCCGTTACATTAGTTACCATTGTATAATTGACTACATAATAACATAATTCTACATCAAAGAGACCAAGACGGCACAAGGGGTGATATTTCCAGTAACATGGAGTATAAAAATAAAGGAACTCGCTATATTAAGGTAAAGAAAATTAGTTGGAAAACAAAATTTGATCCTGAACTGCTATATACAACAAACTGCTGAAGAGACTACAATTTTCGGTCTATATGAAGAAATCTTTGATAAGATGTCCCGTTGAGTGCTTCTTTAACATCATTCCAGTTCTCAATTTGTTTCGTTAATGGACCTTTATGTATCTTCACTTGACGGCTTGTAAGCTCTCTGTATGGAAGTCTCAAAAACTCTTGAACTACATTAAGTTTCTGTAAAATAATAAATTGTTCAACTATTAAATGGAATATTGAAGGCAAAATATTTGATAGATGGAAAGTTAATCGGAGGATTATATGATTATATCTAATCAAATTATCATGTATTAACAGAAACCATCTCTATATGTTGAATTCTTGTTCTCAATTCTAGTTTGGTCTTTTGATCATGGGGCTTGTTTGGTAGACCCTTGCTTTTACAATCATTCGGTAGCAGTGTTTTAAAAGGTGGCTGAGGCGCTCGGCGGTGCCTGGCCGCCCCGATTTTTGCTAGGTGTTTTAAAATAATTTTTAAATTGGGTCAACCCAAATGCCGATGGGTCAAAAGGTTAAAATAGGTTAAAAGAGGTTAGAATAGGTTAGAATAGGTTAGAATAAATATATATAGAGCAACATGTATATGTATATTAAAATAGGTTAAAATAGACATTTTCATGACATCTTTTGCTTATGTTAAACTGCTCGAACATTATTATCCTAATATTTATTGTTTTGCTATGGTATATCGTTAAGCTAGTAGACTTTAAATGCTTGATTTAACATGATAATACTATTTACAACATGTATGTTGCATGAGAATCCAAGAAAAACATGTAAAACGTTCAAAAGTCGTTTTCCTGCCTAGGCGGGGTCAGGCGGCTAGGCGGCACCTCTCCGCCTCATCCCCGCCTAGCGTCTTTTGAAACCTTGTTCGGTAATACCCACAGAAGCATACTTTTCTATACCCATTAAACTTTTAAAAAGTATGATGTTTGATGCTTTTCTGTAAAGAGTATACTTATACTTTTTATCGAATTTACACTAATATCAACTACTTTTCACATTTCCAATACAAAAAGACTTACTATTTACCATCTATCAAACACGCATTTAGTTTCATTATACCTATCCTGTTCGGATTCCGAATAAAAATACACAGATAAAGTTGTATAAGATGCCACTAACAAACACAATAAAAGTCTTACCTTGTGGTTCTTCAATATATCCTCATAGTAAAGAACAATGTGACGAGTGTTCTTGAAATATTCCAAAGCCTTGGCCGTTGTCTCCTCTGCTTCCTTTAGATTCGGTAAGAGTAACGTAGCATTGATGTTAGGCTTGTATTTGGCAAGTATTTTAGCCTGCGAATCATCAACAGTTACAGGTATAAATCGCAAATATCTGGTACCGTGGTACGTGTTTATGTATGAGAGAAGAAAGAACATTTTTAGCCAAACTCACTGTGTTACACCATATCCACGTGGATTCATCATCTACGGGCTTATTATAGCTTGCAGCTATTAAGTTTAAACGTCTTTGTTTTATTGCTCATAAACTGCATTGCATTTAGTTGGTCTGCTTACTTGCTGCATTTTTATGGTAGTGGCGTTGACAAGCTATATGAAGTTTTCAGCTAAACAAACCATATGCTAGCTCTTTTGTTCAAAAACCGCAGCCAAACAAGCCCTAAGCGTCCAAAGTGTTCTAATTTTTCATAATAAAATTCCAATTAAAAGCAAATAGAAGCTCAAGAAATGCAACGAACAAATCATGTACTTAGGCTCGCTCGAACCCAAGAAACTTCGCTATGCAATATAGATATTTTGAATTCTCTTACCTCTTTTGGTGAGTGTACATGAGACTTGTGAGTGCCATTCAATAGCTTTGCTTGACTATCATACGAATTTGCAAGCACAGAAATCATTCTCCGAAGTAAATTTCTCCGGAATAGAAATATCGCAGAGACCCCCCTCCTGTTGAAATACTCTACAATATCTTCATGATGTTTCATCAAGCCCTGGAAAATCATAGTTTTACTGAGAAATAAGCAAATTAATATCAATATAATCATCTGCATTCCATACATGGTTAAAATCTTGCTTTTGCAACTTGTTTCGCGTTAAAGTCCACAGCATTATTTATTAAATGGCCTAAACATTCTCATCATATGAATAACGTACGCGAAGACAAGCTTATATCGGAATACGTGTTACGACTTCAGGCTTGTTGGTTACAGCTTGTAAGCAAACAAACTGTATACTCTCTTTTTAGGTTCATCTGATCAAAACTTATTGAGGCGAAAACACCAGAAAGCACATACGCAAAATGAAGAAAAGTGAGCTTAAGCTGCAATCAAACAAGGCCTTACTATGAGTGACTGAGTCTATGACGGGTAGATACACCTTAGTAAATTGGCATTGATACGTAGTAAATTAATAGGACTACTGAAGAGGAGAGTACCCTATGAAGACTAAACGTAACATGCATACCTGTTCTGAGTTTCTATTTAAAAACTTCAAAAATATTTGGATTTTTAGAAAGAAAAGTGGAATGCTACTAATACTAAAAAGAGTACGTATGATTAACCATATTTAAAGATAAAGCATCTCGTGGTGAGTAGAAAGTTTTATGTTTTGCATAAATTTTACTCAAATAATATCATTTGTAGTTGCACGAGCCCAATTTCACAAATCCTATTGAATTAAAACTACACGGGTAATTGTATAGAAAATTAAAAACTACACGGGTAATTGTATAGAAAATTAAAAACTACACGGGTAAATGAAATAAAGATCTTTGAAGGGCCGCAGTTTCAATTTACATAATGAAAAAATGCAACATGCACCTGATTGAGCATCCACTTGAAGCCAACAGCAGCTGTGCACTCGTTTTTTGATGCACTAGTGAAAAAGTCGAGATTATAAACTCTATCCAATGTTTCTATAATCGACGATGCATTACTTTTCCTCTCTTTATTTGAAAAAATTTCTCCATTGGAGCTCACATTAATATGACTATTGAGCAACGTTTCAAACCAACCACTTCCCGATCTCTGCATCGATAAAATTGCGAAAAAACGAACCGGGTTGCACACACATTCTTCTCTACATATTTCAACAAACCCATAATTAATCTATATTTTCAAAGTTGAGGTAAAAATAAACAATGCAACAGCTTTTCTGGTTACCTGCTAAAAGTTTGGGGTTTTGGGAAATGCAAATAAGGAATTTCGGATTTATTAATTCCGAAAGCATGGCAAGGCTGATCAATCATTTGTACATGTAGGAATCTGATTTTCTTCCCATTGCTTGTTTGTTTAAAACAAATAAGACAAATATAAAACCCACAAGCCATTGCGAAAAGCAAAACCACCATTCTCAATGCCAATGGGGTTTTCTTAGGTGCCTTTATAGCCGATGTGTCCTGTAATTAAAGAAAATGCTTACAATTTAATTATCATATATACTATGTAAGTATGTAAACTGATTGAAAAAGAACATCAAGAAATTAGCTAATATGGCATTTACAAAAATGTAAAAATTTAAAATAAAATTAATCAGTGTACTAGTAAAGAGGTAACCTTGTGATCAAGTTTAAAAGTCTCCATAAAAAATAGAACCTGTAGAATTCCCTTTTTGGGGGAACAAAAAAGTAGAATATGTGATATTCTAATTTTATGGGTATTATTTTACTATATGATCTGAGAAAAATAAGGCAAAAGAAGAGGTCAGACATAAGAGACCTTAAAGTGTGGCTTTTTGCAGGAAAAAAATACAAATCTTTACACGTGAATCAAAATTAAATAGTAAATACTACTATTATTACTGCACCGCTAAATGAAACTAGTAATAAACAAATGTGATGGTTGTTTGGCTGCACCATTTCAGTCAATAAGCCGGCTAATTTTAGGGTGACAAGAAAAAACTCTAGATATGTTAGTTAAGCATAAAAAAGTTTACTAATAAATTGAAATCGTAAAAAATATTTTCTTAAGCTGGGCATCAGAAACTACCACTTATAAACAAAACAGCAAATAAACTGAGCTTATAACTTATAAGCTACAACCAAACGAAGCCTCAAACGAGTTCATGTATTGAACACATGAAAAAAAAAAGTACCCAGACATTCATTAGGTCATTGTTGTTTGGCTGCACCATTTCATTAAATAACCTCGCTTATTTGATGGCTCGAAAAAATATTGTTGCCTAAGTATAGTACGTAAAAAATCGCTCATTAAAAAAGCTTTAAACTCGGTTCAAAGTTTTAAATAAAGCATCGGAAGTGCGCTTTCTTATTTTTTACGCCGATAAAGCTTATGCATTTTACAATTTTAACGAAAACTCTTACAGAAATGCTTTAGCTAAGTTTTCGCCTTTAAAAACACTTGCTATTAAAAACACTTGGTAAAAACCACTGTTGTAAAAGCGTGCTTCCTAGTGAAAAAGCTCGATTCAGGGCTCGATAAAAGCTGAGCTGGTAAAAGCTTAACGCTTTTCTACACTTTAATCGAAACTTTTGCAAAAACGCTATAGGTATGGACCTATGGTTTGGCCTTTAAAAACACTTGGTAAAAACTAATAATATTTTAAAGTGAGCAGAGTTTATAAGGGTACAAAAACACAAGGCCTATATGGTTTAATGTAGTAACATTGAAAGAAATGAAAACAAAAAAAAGAGTAGGCAGTAACTAAGTAACCCAAACATTATATAGTTAGACTAGTTAAGAAGAGTTGAAACAAGGTTATTATATATAATAAAAGTATGATAGTACGTAGTACATTAACAAAGGAGTAGGTAACCTTTGTAAAGAAACAAATGTGTTGTTGTCCCATAGATTCCTCTTTGTGTAGAGAGAGATAAAGAGAATGTGTCTCTGCAAATGTATAAATATATACTTACATATACATATATATATATATATGTATATATATATATATAGAGAGAGAGAGAGAAAGGTATTCCTCGTGAAGTGCGTCATGTCATAACTCTTTCACATGTTTTAACTCTCTTAACTCCTTTGACTCTTCTTCTTTGTTTTTAACCAAACTCATAGGGAGAGACAAAACAGTGAGACCTTAAATAAAAACAACAAATAATCTTTCCTTGTTTCCAATGTACTAACCACAACCTTTCAAAAAATGCCCGCTCCACGTTTCACAAGAATAATATTTTTATAGTAATATTTTATTATTTTTATGTTCTCCTCTTAACGAATTTGACTCTGTATAAGAATAAATTATATAAATATGTAAAATTATATGTATGTAGTTACATTAAAATTTATACATGTAACAAAAAAAATTAGATAAAATTTTAGATCACTTTACACATTTCTAAATACATGTATTTCATTTTTCAAATACATATGTATTTAGTTAAATATGAATATACTAGTTTTGTGACTTTTTAACTCTTTTGGATTTATATGTTTGACTTATTACATATATATTGTTGTAATTTTAACATGCAAATGGGCTAAATTTACATGGAAACATATCAATTTATTCAATTAACATGTAATTTTTATTCACTTGTCTTTTAATAAATATATATATGCATGTGGGTGAATATTTATAGACCGAATATTGACTTTAATAACACATATACTATTTTTATACATGTAATATACTACATGGACTATCCGTGTAATTTCAGCAAACTATATATCTATTTACAGCGTTATTACAGCTTCATTTCATAATTTCAGACAAGTTTCAGTTTAGTCCTTTAGTAATTAACATGCACGGTCAATAGTTTCAGCGAATTTCAAGAACAGTCATATGGTTTTCAGTTTGTTACATATTCAGTCCGACACATTACTACATGTTTACAATTACATGATTTTTTTTTATTTTACACATGTTTTACAATTGAACTTGTTTAAATCCTTCATTAATCAAGATTCATACAGAATATTACAAATAGCTAATCACATAATCGGGTAATATATTCATGCATGTTTTGGACAATTATAACAATTTAACATTCATTAGGATTTTATCATAACAAATACATGCTTTACAATCTTACGTTCATGCAAATGCAAGTAATTCTAACACGTGACTACTGCCATATATATGTTTATTTATCATGCAAGTGGTACAGTGTTACGCAATCAATTGAGTTTTGAATTTGGTACCTTACGTACGGTATGTTGGTGAAGGTCGATATAGCAAAATACTAAAAAACTCTGATAAAGCTCAAGGTTTATAGATACTCAATATCAGTGCGTTTACCCAAAATCTCCAATATTCGTGAATGTATATCTTATTCTTCGCGAGCAAAGTGCCGATAACGTGTTGTGAGTCTTATTAGCTCAGTAGATATATATATATAGTAGATATATAGAGAATATAGAGAGACAATAAGACGGTTCTTTATTCATAAGTGATAGACAGATACATCTAGACAGGCCCAATAGAGTAAGGTCCGAGACCAATAATATACTACAACATATACATGTATTTGTCTCTTGAATATTTGTGCTAATTAGTTAAATTAGGTAAACATATACCTTTTATTATACGAAACATTTATTTAGTTATTTTTTTTATTTTTTTACATATCAACCTCTAATTAGAAATAATTTACTTATAATAATATTTTCTCTCGGTTCCGAAATTATTTCTGTAGAGAAGTTGTACAGTAAACAAAGTGAATTTACCATTAATTTTCCAAAAAAAAAGTAAATTTACCAATACACTGCTGACTCCCTCTCAAATTAAATGATAGTTATTTCATTTTATTATATACTAAATTAAATGATTTTTTTTTCAAAATAAAAGTGTAATAAATAATACATTGAGGTTGGATTTTTATACTACACTTTTTCTGAAAAAACGCACAAACCGTACATTTAATTTACGGTTTACAGAAAATATATACAAACCGTACATTAAATGTACGGTTTGTGTGTATTTTTTTTTTTTTTTTTTTTTTTTTTGTAATTTCAATTTGTAAAATAGGAAAAATATATAAAATATGCAAATTCATAACTCACTTAGCTATATATAATTGTTTGTTGTTTGTTTATATTAATTATAGAAATTATAATAATTGTTGATATTTGTCCCATTTTTTGTAACTGTTCGGAAAGGAAGCAACTGTTCGGAAAGGAAGCAAGCAACTGTTGGGAAAGGAAGCAAGCAACTGTTCGGAAAAAATTTCGAACGGGGCGCTGCCCCGCACCCCGCCCGCTGACCTGGCAGCGGGACCCCAGCCAGGGGCTCTCGCCCCTTGGACCCCGCTAGGGGCTCTGCCCCTAGGACCCCGCCAGGGGCTCTGCCCCTTGGAACCCCGCTAGGGGCTCTGCCCCTAGGACCCCGCCAGGGGCTCTGCCCCTTGGAACCCCGCCAGGGGCTCTGCCCCTAGGACCCCGCCAGGGGCTCTGCCCCTTGGAACCCCGCCAGGGGCTCTGCCCCTTGGACCCCGCCAGGGGCTCTGCCCCTTGGAACCCCGCCAGGGCTCTGCCCCTAGGACCCCGCCAGGGGCTCTGCCCCTTGGAACCCCGCCAGGGGCTCTGCCCCTTGGACCCCGCCAGGGGCTCTGCCCCTTGGAACCCCGCCAGGGGCTCTGCCCCTTGGAACCCCGTTTCAATTATTCATATTCAATTATACGTTGGCTCGACGAGCGTGCACTCTGCACTTCCCTAACTCGTTTCCGAGTTTAACGCATTATTGCATCGGCCTATAATAAATCACATTACTACTAAAATACATTGATGATACTAAAATCACCAACAGTTTAGGGTTTGTAATTTAGGGTTTAGGGTTTGTAATTTAGGATTTAGGGTTTAGGGTTTAGTGTTTAGGATTTAGGGTTTAGGGTTTAGTGTTTAGGATTTAGGGTTTAGGGTTTGTAATTTAGGGTTTTTAATTTAGTGTTTAGGGTTTAGTGTTTAGGGTTTAGGGTTTAGTAATTTCAGCAATATTGGTCCAAATCTTTCATCTGTAATATACAAACCCTAAATCCTAAACCCTAAACCCTAAACACTAAATTAAAAACCCTAAATTACAAACCCTAAACCCTAAATCCTAAACACTAAACCCTAAACCCTAAATCCTAAACACTAAACACTAAACCCTAAATTAATTTGCTAACTCAGCAACTAGAAAACCTGAATATTGGGAAAGGTAAAAATATAACTGTTTTATCAGAAAACTCGGATGATATCGATCATATAAATAGTTTTGAAAAACAACTTTTAGCTATGGATACTCCAGAACAACAGGCTAGTGTTAATCAAAATGTCTTTGGAAAATCCACTCCTTTTGGCAGAAAATCAGTTCCAACTGCCCCTATGAAGCATTATTATTCTCGACCGAGTCCACAAGATCTTCTTTATGAAGAAGAAGGTGGTAATATTTTTACTAGTTTTAGTGCTACAACCATTTATGAATGCAATATTGATGGTATGACAGAATACCAAATTATGGTTATGTTACATAGAATGACTATGTATTCTACAGTATGTTTAGGTGCTAATAACACCGATTACCAAATTGCTGAATTCATTGTTGCTGGCTTTGCCGGTCAATTACGCGGTTGGTGGGATAATGTTTTAACCCTTGATCACCAACGCACGATATTAACAGCCACAAAAATGGTTAGGAATCCTATTAAGACTGAACAAGGTGTAGATACTAATACAGATACTGTCGCACCTAATACAGATACTAAGGTGTATATTACAGATGAAAGATTTGGACCAATATTGCTGAAATTACAAACCCTAAACCCTGAACCCTAAACCCTAAACCCTAAACCCTAAACACTAAATTAAAAACCCTAAATTACAAACCCTAAACCCTAAATCCTAAACACTAAACCCTAAATCCTAAATCCTAAACCGTAAACCCTAAACCCTAAATTATAAACCCTAAACCCTAAACCCTAAATTACAAACCCTAAACCCTAAACCCTAAATTACAATAATGCGTTAAACTCGGAAACGAGTTAGGGAAGTGCGGAGTGCACGCTCGTCGAGCCAACGTATAATTGAATATGAATAATTGAAACGGGGTTCCAAGGGGCAGAGCCCCTGGCGGGGTCCTAGGGGCAGAGCCCCTGGCGGGGTCCAAGGGGCAGAGCCCCTGGCGGGGTCCAAGGGGCGAGAGCCCCTGGCTGGGGTCCCGCTGCCAGGTCAGCGGGCGGGGTGCGGGGCAGCGCCCCGAACGAAATTTTTTCCGAACAGTTGCTTCCTTTCCGAACAGTTGCTTGCTTCGTTTCCGAACAGTTGCTTGCTTCCTTTCCGAACAGTTGCTTCCTTTCCGAACAGTTGCAAAAAATGGGACAAATATCAACAATTATTATAATTTCTATAATTAATATAAACAAACAACAAACAATTATATATAGCTAAGTGAATTATGGATTTGCATATTTTATATATTTTTTCCTATTTTACAAATTGAAATTACAAAAAAAAAAAAAAAAAAAAATTACATACAAACCGTACATTTAATGTACGGTTTGCAAAAATATATGCAAACCGTACATTAAATGTACGGTTTGCATGTAATTTTGCAAACCGTACATTAAATGTACGGTTTGCATGTAATTTCTGTAAACCGTAAATTAAATGTACGGTTTGTGCGTTTTTTCAGAAAAAGTGTAGTATAAAAATCCAACCTCTTTTGTACAACCTAACACACAATAAAATAAAAAGGAAAAAATAGAAAAAAAACAACTCAAAATACTTTCAAAATATCTTACATATATCTCATGATTTATCATTGTTATGTTTGAGTGTATTCAAATATTCTAAAATTTGAATGCACTCAAACATAATGCATTCACATTCTCTAAACTTTAATCTAACGGATGAAATAAAAATAATTTAATTGTATAGATTAATTTATGCTATATTCATCACATTGAAATAATCTCTATATATA
>OY987216.1:18217274-18372828 GCA_963920805.1 Primula vulgaris
TTCATGGTTGCAACTGAGGTTATAACTGAGCTTCCAACCTTCTTTACAAAAACCTGAGTTTTATTCCTGGTTGCAACTCTGGTTGCAACTGAGCTTCTAACCTTGTTTTCAAAATTATGAGTTTTAGCTTTAGCAACAGCTTCAATAAAGGTAGTTTTTCCTGTACTTTTACCACCATAGTACCCTAGACCACTGATATCTTTAGAGCCTCTAGAATATGACAACATATCATCTAATTTTTCTGAGGCAGAAACATTCATCAGTTTTATTATCTTTTTAGTTTCAGTAAGTTCAGCCAGTTGTAGTTTAAGCTTCTCAGTAAGACTTTTAACCTCATCCTTTAGATTAACATTAAGTTTGCTTATGATCAAGGATTGTTTACTCAGACATTTATACTTTTCATAAAGAACAAGATATTGCTGAGAAATGTCTTCATCAGAAGGTTCTTCCTCATCACTGCTATAGATTTCAGGAGCAGTTGTAACTATGGTTGAAACATGTTCACAGTTACTTTCATAAGTAGGTTCTTTTTCAGTGATTATTCCCATAAAATTAACAAAATTAGAATCATCCTCTTCATCACTGTTGCTCTCAGAATCACTATCACTATGAGTGGTTATATAAGCATTTTTGTTCCTTTTTAAAGTATTTGCACACTCAGCCTGAATATGACCAAACCCTCTACATTCTCTACACTTAATTTCTTTAGGCTTATGGTCTTTATTATCCTTTTCTTTAGAATTCCACTTTCCTGTAGAGTTATTATTGAACCTGGATTCTGTTTTAACTTGGTTATCCCTTTTCTGAAAATTTTTAGAAGAACCAGTATCATCCTCTTTTTTCTTATAAAACTTTTTAAAAACCTTTTTAGCAAAGAAAGCCAGCTGTTCTTCATCACTCATTTTATCACAGACATTAGGTTCAGATTTCTTAGCCTGAAATGCTATTCCCTTTTCTGGTCTTTTATGTTTAAAGAATTTCAGCTCATGAGTGCTTAGATTTCCTATAAGTTCTTCAAGTTTAAGATTATCTAAGTCTGTAGATTCTTCAATAGCTGTAACTTTGATTTCAAACCTTTCTGGGAGTGACCTAAGAGTTTTCTTAACAAGTTTAGCATCACTGTATTTTTCACCTAAGGTTCCAGCTTGATGAGCAATGTGGCAGATTCTACCATTAAATTGTTCAATATTTTCATCTTCCTCCATTCTTAGGTTTTCAAATTGAGTAGTTAACTGTTGAAGTTTGAAAGCTTTTACTTTAGTAGTTCCTTCAAAAGTAACTTGCAAAATATCCCATGCCTCTTTAGCAGTTTCACAGTGAGAAATATACCTGAATACACTGAGAGTTACACCAGCAAAAATCAAGTTTATGGCTGTTGAGTTGGCACTTGATTTCCTATCTTCATCAGCAGACCATCTGTCTTCAGGTATAAAAACCAGTTCTCCTTCACTATCAATGGCAGTTGGAGCCTCCCATCCATACATAACAGTCTTCCATGCATGTTCATTCTGCTGTTTGATGAAAGACCTCATTCTAATTTTCCATACTCCATAGTTTACTCCTCCTTCAAGCAATGGAGGTTTGTTGAAGGCGTTTCCTTCCCTCATTAAGTCCATTGTTACTAGAACACAGGATCCACACTAAGTAAGATCTAGTGTGAAGCTCTGATACCAATTGAAATTCCTATCCGCTGTTCTAGTTGCAGTTTTGCAGTTAGGTTCCAAGTGAGGTTGCAACCACCAGTTGGAACCACGTATATTAAATGGACAGAACTGTAAAATGTTAAATGTACTCAAAGTGAACACAAGCACATTTAACAACGGAGTTCACCTAACTAGGCTACGTCTCCGGGGCACTTACCCAGATTATGATATTATAAAAAGCTTACAATATATGACTCAAGTCTTAATGAAAAACTTAGACTCCCTCTAGGTTTTTCTGCCTATCACTATATTGCTCCTACTCTATAACTATCACTTATAAATCAATGGCATCCCACCATTGTTTTCTTTTTAAAGCTCACGTGTATTCTCTCTAGAAAATAAGTTCTTTATAATTTAGAACACACACTTTTTACAAGCTAGGTTATCAACTATTTATAAGTAAAAACAATCTTCTTGCTTTTGACTTCTTTTGATTGGCTTCAATCTCTCCATATTGCACGTCTGCCTTTTGTAGGATTGACATCAATCTTCATAAGTTAATACCTGTTTAATAACAAGCTTGAAAGTAGGAGTTAGTCTTTTCCTATAACTAGGAAACATATAAAGATAATATCTTTTAGAGATAATATCTTTCCATATATATATGAAACACCTAACTCCATATTACATTCAATCTTTAAACGAATTATACTGAATATAGATAAGGAACAAAAGATTGAAACAAGTGATAAGGACAAGCATAAGAATAGAGATCATATTTAAAAAGAAACATAACCTTATAAACTTATCTCTTTATATCTTTTAGAAAACATCTTTCCTTAACACTTTGATATTCTCAATTTACGCATATTAAACCTTTAAGATCATATGAGAATATATCCTGCATACTGTAGAACAAATATTAATCAATAAAGAACAGTTATGCAGTTTTACAGAACTAGACAGAATTCTGCTGAACAGCAGGTTGCAACTGAGGTTGCAACTGGTACTTGAAACCACCAACGCTGTCTAAGCAGGTTGTAACTGTGGTTGTAACTGAGCTTACAACATTACTAGAAACCTATCAACATAGGTTGTAACTGAGGTTGCAACATTGCTTGAAACCTAACAACACCTGTCTTAGTTCATAATAAACAGATAGGATTATTTAGTGAAAACCATTAGACAACAAATAGAATTTAGACCAGGAATCTGGTCCTAACAACCTCCGAATCCGCTTAATCCCGCCTAATATTTTAGGCTTTTAGGCTCCGCCTACCGTCTAAGTGACGCCTAATTTGGGCCTAGCCGCGCCTTTTAGAACAGTAGGCCCTTTACAAACATTATATAACTGCACATAACGTTTTTAGGATATTTCGAACTTACCATAGTTCCGTCCGGTATCATTTTGTTTGCTTCCTGACCCCGAACACATGAAAGCATGCAAGTTAATATGTTTAGTAGCTATTTCAGTATTTGTGACGAAAGTGCATCTTTCTCACAGTTCTTTGTTCAATTAGCTAGGGTTTTTCTAAATGTTGGAGAATTGAACAAAATATATTAATATTATGACTGGAATTAAGAGAATTTTTTAATTTTTATTGCAGTAATTTAAGCCATTTGCTAGAGTATAATCTATAGTGCATGTTTGGGATAACTTTTTTCGTCATATAAATATGTGTGTGTGAATTTTTAGCTTTTTGCTCGTGTTAAATGGTCTTTTTGACGATCACCCAAAAGCAGGAATTTTTTACTAGGGTTAGGAGTATCTCTTTTATACTCTTATACTATCTTAATTAAATAGCAACATCTGGTGATTATACTTCTTTTGTTCCTATAGAATTAAGCGTAATTAATTTATCACTCTTTGATCCTTACTGGTTCACGGGCCATATATACATATATAAGATAGTAATTAACTAGTATGATATAAGATAATTTTACTGTAGGATCTGTAACTATTCCGGAAAGTGAAATGCATTATTTAGTTAAATTCTTTTTGAACTCATAATCCAATTTTATGCTGCCACACGATGAGTATTTTTCGACCTTGCCCCGGTTTATTATGATAAAGAGAAGTGATTATGTTAGTTTTTAAAAAAGAATGTAAAGCAGATCATAGGCGTTACATGTGAAAATAATATAAACTTGAGAAGAGGTCTTTTTTCAAGGAAGAATCAATGATCAGTACATAAAAACATAGTTAATTTCTAAAACTCACATTTTCAAGTTTTAATTAAGATTTGGTACATATAGCATCGGTGAGCATAAAAGTTAAAAATAATGAGTAAAAATAAGTAGAATCTTAGTATATGCACTAATATTTAAAATTGTTTTTAAAATGTAAGTTTTCTAATTAAGTATCAATATTATGCGCATTTTCATTATTTCACTTTTTTGCAAATAACATAGAAATCAATGCTGGCAAGACCAAATAATTTAATATTTGAGCAGATTATACATATATATATTGGTTCATTCTTACACCGTGGTCCTAAATTTTTACGCGAGACATCCGCATCAGATCTCATTGCCTTTTTCCAATTTGTTTTTTCTTTGTTGAAGTTGTATCTCGTTTGTCTTGTAGGAGCTAGGACGTTAAGCTAGAAATAGATTAAAAAATATACTTGTTTTTAATTATAATGTTTTTTATAATTTATTATGACTTACACAAAAATATTAGATCAATAGTCCTAATGTAATATAAACTATATATATATATGCTTATAAAATTTATAAAGAAATGGACTCACCATTAGGAGAGTTATAACACATGGTCTTAGTGCGTCTATATCGACTATAAGAACTTTTCGGTTTTAACTATTTGTGCTAGTGCATATTGTGTGTATTAAACATGAATAGGTTAAAGGAGTAATTGACGCACTCACGATAAAAGAAGTATTCTAATCAGGAGAAGTGTTTATACACTTAATCTGGACATTATTATTGTGATATTCGTAATAGATCTTGAATTTTAGTTTTACTGCATGAACTTTACTCACATACTATGAGCCAATGAGAAAGCTTTGTTTTAGGTCTTGCTCCGAACTTTTTATTAGCCCTTTATGACCTGCACATAAATAGTTATGATCAAGGTAGACTTGATGGTTTGACCACCGTTTAACCTCTTCCGTTTAACGGAGCAGTGAGAAGGTTAAACCTTTTAGGGTTTTGACAGTTAATGTAAATGTTTATTGAATGTAAGTATGGTTGATAATACCCGATAATTAAGTGTATGTCTAAGTTCATATGGATTCAGATGATCTATTCCTTGGATTATGAGCCACTTATATAGATGGTTGAGGCAATTTAGGGTGTATCTTTTGTGATTGATATGATATTATCAATCACATCTTCTTGCTATATTTCGTTTCACTAATGCTATGCTGAGATATATTCTTCTATATCTCTTGTATGTTTTCAACGACTTGTCGTTTCTCCTCGCAGGCGAGCGGAGCTCTTCCGAGAGAGCATGTCTCCTTCGTGAGCGTTCAAAAACGTTGATTTTATAGATTTATTCTCTCGATAATCGAATATCACTCGACGATGAGGCCCTGACGTGGGCTCCTCGCCTATCTTCTATTCTTGCTGCCGGATATGCTTTCGTTTATGCTTAAACAACGTATTTTTAAGGGTTTGACCCTATAATTATAAGATATGTCTGTATAGATCTGGTGTCTTTTTTTTCCCGTGTAATATCTGATTGATTGTTTTAGATACATGCGTATCTTTTAGAGGATATATCGCTGATAAGCTACTCAGCAAGGGAAGCGGGTTCAGAACTCTTCAGAACCCTATCTGTTCTCCTCGATGGAGTCATTAAATGCTCATTAACTCCGTCTTCATTGCTATGTTTCAGGTCGCGTGCATTACTATCGCTGCAAGCTTCTAACCCTAATTTTTGCTATGTATTCTGCCAACCATACACTTAAATATATTTTTTGACAACTCTTTCAAAATTATATATTGTTACTGTAATCACACACTATTACTTTTTATGTGCTGGTAATACTACTATTTACAAAAAAGAAGTAACAAGCAATTGAATACACTATGATACTAACGTATATACCATATTGATACGTACGTGACACAAATATTTTAAACAATTAAACTATAATAATTATAATAATAACATGGTGTTGCAAATAAAATTTAAAATAAGTTTTGTTAGTTTGAATGCAAAGTACCTATAATGAAATTGTTTAACATATTTGGTTGCTCATTTATATCTATGTAAAGTGAGTATACGTAAACTTGAGCATATAATAGAATAAGTTTTGATTTTCCTAGTTTTTAATATTTTTATACTTTTGTTTGTTCATATTTTTACTTTTAATAGCTCGCTTTCTTAATTTTACTTTTTTATACCTTCGTTTCTTTATACTTTTCCTTTTCATACCATTTTTTTCTTAATTTTTATTTATTTTACCTCAATTTCTAATTTTTAATTTATTTTTGATCAATTTTTAAATGTTGAAACTTTCGACACGTGACAGGACGTGACTTTATTGTTGCAATTTTTTTTGTTGATAGTTTAAAAAAAATGTTAAAATTGACCAAAAAAGAAAGAAAAAAATAAATAAACCGGGTACAAAAAAGAAAATTTAAGAAATTAGGGTAAAAAAAAAATTCCCTCTTTTCCGATCTTTATATTAAAAAATATTATGTGCTTCTATTTTTACAATACGAACATTTGGTTCTGGTTTCGTCAGAGTAATTTTTTTATATATAACGAAAACAAAAGTACGATTACTGAGGTTGTTTAATTTTTTTTACCAGACAAATTTTAATATTAATCCGTAAAATTTTATGTGCGATAACTCCGTGTAATTTTTTTTAATAAGTTTCTGTAATTTACCAGACAAATTTTAATATTAATCCGTACACTTTTCTTTAATTATCAAAAATTATTTACGGATATAGTGTAATTTTTGTTGATTAAAATAATTTTTTTACAGATTAAAATATTTCTGAAAAGAACAAAAATTATGTCTAAAATTTTATTTATTATAAAGAAAAGTTTGTTTATTAAAAAAAGGTGTCTTTTACAAAAATTGTAAAATTAAAGAGTTAATTTTGTCATTTTCATCAAATCGGTGTCTACTTTATTAATTTTTAAACTAAGTGGGCTGTATTGCAATTATTTAAAACTTATGAAGTTAAAGAGACTAATAAATCAAAGTATATGTGAAACATGTGTCAGCAATTCAATATTTTTGAAACTCATGTCACTTAAGCAAATATAACCAAAAAATCAGGACAATAAAGTGATATCACACCCCTGATTTTTCTCTTCTTTCCAAAAAAAATGTCATTTTCTCTCTCTTCTTTTTAAACTCACTCTATTCTATCGATCACAAGCCACCTTAATCTATCATATGGCTGCCCTACTTACCTGACCATATTAGACATGTAATGAGCTTGTCCATGCTTTGCAAACCTGACCGGAGTTTCATGGGAGAAAGGGGAAAAATGAGTATGCACTTCATAACGAATAGGCATCTACTTCAATGGGTGTGCCCTTCCTGAACTTTTTGTTTAATTATGTATATTCACTTTTTTAATTGATAAATCAAAATAGGTATGCACTTTCATGAATGAGTATGTACTCCATCGAATTTTTGCGATCTAGTCGGATGTTTGTCGGACCACTGTCGACCTTCGTCAGTGTCTATTGATCGATGGACAAGTGGTGGTGGCGGCGAGTTTCATTGTGGATTGAAATTGACTTGGACAAGTTGAGGCATATTGTTGTGGGTTTGAAATGAGTAGAGAAAAAGTGAGACTTTTTGAAAAAGAGATATTTGGACCGTACTTTCGAAAATATAGTTTCAAAAGTGATAAAAGTAAAAAAAAAAATTATATGGGTCGCAACTGTGATATTTTATTACTTTCAATGGTTATTAATTAACTAATGTATTAATAATGTTAAAATTCAAAAAAGAGTCATTTAGTTTAGTGAACAAAACTAAATAAAAAGAAGATAAAAAAATTGATTAACATTTAATTATTGTATTGGCTATTTAAATAATATTCATCTTGTAATGTGATTACAAAGGCCTTGAATTTATGAGTTTGTCATACTAAAATTAAGCTGGTATATATTCAACATATAATGATAATTAATGAAACTACTATATAAATGACAAAAAAGAATTATATATAAATTGAACAAAGAGTTCTTAAACCTTTTTGTTTCATTTTCAAAACGCAACACCAAAACTTTACAATGCGATAAGAAAACTTAGGACGCAACACCAAAACTTTAGAAAAAACGAACAAGAACGGGTCATATTTTACTAAACTATCAATTATGTTTGTATTATAAAGAATTGTTAATTTACGAAATTTATGTGAATGGGAGCACATACTTATAAAGGATTGTCCAACAAAGTGTTATCTTATTAATTAATCAAAAGAATTGATACGTTGCCCAAGTGAGGAACAGAAAAAAAAAATTATTTAAGAGAAATTATTAATTAACCGAGTGTTAAAGCATGGAGGTTTCACTCTAATTTGTAATTTATGAACAAATTAAGGAACATGCTATAGGCTTTAGCCTTACAATAATTTGAACTTGTTAACACAAACAGTAAAACCTTTATAAATTAATAATGTTAAGACCATAAAAATTTATTAATTTAGAATGGTATTAATTAATCGATAAATTAATAATTTATTATTTTACAAAGGTTTTTATCCATTCAATAAATATACTCATTAATAGCATAAAAATAATTATATATTACCAAATACTCGTTAAACTTGTTGCTATTAAAGTCAAACACACTATTTTTTTTATTTTTTTTTGTAATCAACACGTACACTACTTTTTTTTACGAATATATAAATTTTATTACATATATGTCTGATCAATTCCATGTACATTGAACATATTTTTATAAGTTGTATGTTTATTGTTTAGTAAAATAATATTGAATGTATAGTTTTGACTACAAATAACGTTAATTAAATAAAGTAAGTATATCTCATTATTGTTTAATCGCGACTATAACTCTTCATAACTATTTGTTGGAGTTCTAAAACACAACATTGGAGGTTTTGGATGCAATAATAAAAATTAGGGATGAGCTCCAAGTAAATTTAAATTTAACAAGCAAATTGTACTATAGAGTTATATTATACTAGATCGTCCGAGTAATGTTTGTTATTTTAAAAAATTATTAATTTATGATTTTATGGGGACTTAATAATTATATAAGAATCTTTTGAAAATTTATTATCTTATTAATTTGTCGAAATTAGTGATCTTTTACACTGCACAAGTCGTGACTCGAGAAAAATATTAATTAGAGAGTTTATTAATTTACTGAGTATTGATTTATAAAGGTTCTACTGTAGTAATATTTACAAAAGGGGGAAATAATAACTAATGAAGATAGAAAGATCTAAAATGAAAAATTACAAGACAAGCAAAAAATAACTAAAAAAATAGGAGCGAAGAGAAATTAAAGATTGAAAGAGAAAATACATGTTTCAACAAGTAGGTGCAAGAAAAAGAAGTTGACGGAAAATAATACAATCGAATTAGAATGAGAATACAATTTGAATTTGCATTTTAAAGTTTGGAAAGATTCAAAAGGGAATAGGTGCAAATAGAAATAAAAATCGAGACTTGGCTCATAAATAAAAAATAACTCGTACCGAGAAAGAGACACACTTATAATCACATTTAGTCCATTAAACCGCATGCGATTAAACCAAATCAAGGAATGGTTTGGAATTGCTGCATTAGCAATCGCTAATGAAGTTTTTATTTACAAATGCGAGCCTTGAGATATCTTATTCAATTTCTCTCTAATCACAAGATTTAAATTTTTTACAAAACTTTATCCAAAGGTTATCAATTTTTTATGCATATTGTATAAACATAACGAATGCAGCGATTTCCTTTCTTGTTGGGTTTCAACATTCTGCATTGTTTAGCGGATAGTCGGTCAGATAACTTTTTTCTAGTTGTGGTCTGAAAATATGAAGCTATATAATAAACCTTATTTTTAGCAATACAATTACAACTTACACACTAGTGACACTAACACCGATTCTTAAAAGCTATGCCCACACCAAATTTGAATTTTAGTCATATTATGATAAATAAGCCTGGAAAGAAGTAATCAATTGTTACATAATTTTCAAGCCAAGAACTTAATTTGAGGGTGTGTTCCGAACATAAAATGGATGGGAAAAATAAAATAATTTTTCAATAAAACATTTTTTTGTGTTTGTTTACAACTTTACATAAGAAAACCAATGGAAAATAAAATGAAAGAAAGTATGAAAAAATTTTGTGTGTAAAGCGAAAGAAATTTTCCTTCCAAAATTGGGAGAAAATGGAAAACAAATGAGAAAATTAAGGCTAGTTCTCTATCTTTCCTTTATTTTATTTTCATTTTCTTTTATTTTACCAATATTTCAAACACATGAGGGGAAAATGATTTCATTTTTTTTTTGTTCACACCACATTTGTGGGTTACAAACACAGTCTAAAAGCATTAACACTTTGAGCAATCTATTCATCTGCTAATAAACAATCTATTCATCAGCTAATAAATTACTCGAACGGTATCACAGAGTGTTTTCCGACCAGTAACATCAAATGAAACTATTTTATTAGCAGTTGAAAATCGAATTAGATTAACAAAATACTATGTAAGAGAGAAAAGTATAGAGAGAGCAAATAGGAAATGGGTATTTGTTAGGACCAGATTCCTGGTCTAAATTCTATTTGTTGTCTAATGGTTTTCACTAAATAATCCTATCTGTTTATTATGAACTAAGACAGGTGTTGTTAGGTTTCAAGCAATGTTGCAACCTCAGTTACAACCTATGTTGATAGGTTTCTAGTAATGTTGTAAGCTCAGTTACAACCACAGTTACAACCTGCTTAGACAGCGTTGGTGGTTTCAAGTACCAGTTGCAACCTCAGTTGCAACCTGCTGTTCAGCAGAATTCTGTCTAGTTCTGTAAAACTGCATAACTGTTCTTTATTGATTAATATTTGTTCTACAGTATGCAGGATATATTCTCATATGATCTTAAAGGTTTAATATGCGTAAATTGAGAATATCAAAGTGTTAAGGAAAGATGTTTTCTAAAAGATATAAAGAGATAAGTTTATAAGGTTATGTTTCCTTTTAAATATGATCTCTATTCTTATGCTTGTCCTTATCACTTGTTTCAATCTTTTGTTCCTTATCTATATTCAGTATAATTAGTTTAAAGATTGAATGTAATATGGAGTTAGGTGTTTCATATATATATGGAAAGATATTATCTCTAAAAGATATTATCTTTATATGTTTCCTAGTTATAGGAAAAGACTAACTCCTATTTCCAAGCTAGTTATTTAACAGGTATTAACTTATGAAGATTGGAGTCAATCCTACGCTGAAGAGTCTCGTTACATGGAAAGATTGAAGCCAATCAAAACAAGTCAAAAGCAATCTTCAAGATCCTAAAGAAAGAAGATTATTTTACTTGTATAAATAGTTGATAACCTAGCTTGTAAAAAGTGTGTGTTCTAAATTATAAAGAACTTATTTTCTAGAGAGAATACACGTGAGCTTTAAAAAGAAAACAATGGTGGGATGCCATTGATTTATAAGTGATAGTTATAGAGTAGGAGCAATATAGTGATAGGCAGAAAAACTAGAGGGAGTCTAAGTTTTTCATTAAGACTTGAGTCATATATTGTAAGCTTTTTATAATATCATAATCTGGGTAAGTGCCCCGGAGACGTAGCCTAGTTAGGTGAACTCCGTTGTTAAATGTGCTTGTGTTCACTTTGAGTACATTTAACATTTTACAGTTCTGTCCATTTAATATACGTGGTTCCAACTGGTGGTTGCAACCTCACTTGGAACCTAACTGCAAAACTGCAACTAGAACAGCGGATAGGAATTTCAATTGGTATCAGAGCTTTACACTAGACCTTACTTAGTGTGGATCCTGTGTTCTAGTAAAAATGGACTTAATGAGGGAAGGAAACGCTTTCAACAAACCTCCATTGCTTGAAGGAGGAGTAAACTATGGAGTATGGAAGATCAGAATGAGGTCTTTCATCAAACAGCAGAATGAACATGCATGGAAAACTGTGATGTATGGATGGGAGGTTCCAACTAGCATTGATAGTGAAGGAGAACTGGTCTTTATACCTGAAGACAGATGGTCTGCTGATGAAGACAGAAAATCAAGTGCCAACTCAACAGCCATAAACTTGATTTTTGCTGGTGTAACTCTCAGTGTATTCAGGTATATCTCTCACTGTGAAACTGCCAAAGAGGCATGGGATATTTTGCAAGTTACTTTTGAAGGAACTACCAAAGTAAAAGCTTTCAAACTTCAGCAGTTAACTACTCAATTTGAAAACCTAAGAATGGAGGAAGATGAAAACATTGAACAATTTAATGGTAGAATCTGCCACATTGCTCATCAAGCTGGAACCTTAGGTGAAAAATACAGTGATGCTAAACTTGTTAAGAAAACTCTTAGATCACTTCCAGAAA
This sequence comes from Primula vulgaris, assembly GCA_963920805.1. NCBI lineage: Eukaryota > Viridiplantae > Streptophyta > Magnoliopsida > Ericales > Primulaceae > Primula > Primula vulgaris. Next base: position 18,229,447 of record OY987216.1, read on the forward strand.
GGTTTGAAATAAAAGTTACAGCTATTGAAGAATCAACAGACTTGGATAATCTTAAACTTGAAGAACTTATAGGAAATCTAAGCACTCATGAGCTGAAATTTTTTAAACATAAAAGACCAGAAAAGGGAATAGCATTTCAGGCTAAGAAATCTGAACCTAATGTCTGTGATAAAATAAGTGATGAAGAACAGCTAGCTTTCTTTGCTAAAAAGGTTTTCAAAAAGTTTTACAAGAGAAAAGAGGATGATACTGGTTCTTCTAAAAACTTTCAGAAAAGGGATAACCAATTTAAGACAGAATCCAGGTTCAATAATAACTCTACAGGAAAGTGGAATTCTAAAGAGAAGGATAACAAAGATTATAAGCCTAAAGAGATTCAGTGTAGAGAATGTAGAGGCTTTGGTCATATTCAGGCTGAGTGTGCTAATATTTTAAAAAGGAACAAAAATGCCTATATATCCACTCATAGTGATAGTAATTCTGAGAGCAACAGTGATGAAGAGGATGAGTCTAATTTTGTTAACTTTATGGGAATAATCACTGAAAAAGAACCTACTTATGAAAGTGACTGTGAACATGTTTCAACCATAGTTACAACCACTCTTAAAACCTACAGCAGTGATGAGGAAGAACCTTCTGATGAAGACATTTCCCAGCAATACCTTGTTCTTTATGAAAAGTATAAATGTCTGAGTAAACAAACCTTGATCATAAGCAAACTTAATGTTAATCTAAAGGATGAGGTTAAAAGTCTTACTGAGAAGATGAACTTACAACTGGCTGAACTTACTGAAACTAAAAAGAAAATAAAACTGATGAATGTTTCTGCTTCAGAAAAATTAGATGACATGCTGTCATATTCTAGAGGTTCTAAAGATATCAGTGGTCTAGGTTACTATGATGGTAAAAGTACAGGAAAAACTACCTTTATTGAAGCTGTTGCTAGAGCTAAAACTCATAATTTTGACAATAAGGTTAGAAGCTCAGTTGCAACCAGATTTGCAACCAGGAACAAAACTCAGGTTTTTGTAGAGAAGGTTAGAAGCTCAGTTATAACCAAAGTTGCAACCATGAATAAACTGAATAGCTTTAGGTATAAAAATAACTTTAGGTTGAAGCTGTGTAATTTCTGCAAGAAACCTGGTCATTCTGAAATCCAGTGTTATTTAAAAAGAAACAGAAAGTATATTTCTCAGAAAACTTGGTTGGCTTCTGTCAATAAAAATTTGAACTGGGTCTGGAAAGTTAAAGAAAAAGCTACCTTAATTGCTAACAACAAAGCTGTCATTAACTCCTTGAATGCTGTTACCTCTAATGATTGGTATTTTGATAGTGGTTGCTCTAAGCACATGACAGGTACTGCAAGTCTCTTAACCAATGTCACCATTCTTACTGGAAACACTGTTGTGTTTGGAGGTGGAGATACAGGTAAAATTGTTGGTAAAGGTACCTTAAACAAACCTGGAATGCCTGTTATTGAGGATGTTTTTCTTGTAGATGGTCTAAAAGCTAATCTTATAAGTATCAGTCAACTCTGTGATAACAAAATGATTGTTAAATTTGACAAAGAAAGGTGTCTAATTACTAATCTTAACAATGATTTAATCATGACTGGAGTTAGATCAACCAACAGCTGCTATGTGTTTGAAAAAGCTGAAAAAGAATTGCCTCAAAGTAGGTGTAATCAAGCCATTACTAATAATGTGGATATTTGGCATAAAAGGCTTGGGCATGTGAATTACAAAACTCTTGATAAGCTTGTTAAAAATGAATTGATAAGAGGAATTCCTAAACTAAGTGCTAAAACTCAAAGTGTCTGTGGTGACTGTGCTATAGGTAAACAAACCAAAAGTATTCACAAAAGTATAAGTCAAATCTACACTAAGAGAGTCCTAGAACTTCTTCATATTGACTTGATGGGGCCTATGCAAACTGCTAGTATAGGTGGTAAGAAGTACATTCTGGTAGTTGTTGATGACTTCTCTAGATACTCTTGGGTAGTGTTCTTAAAAGATAAGACTGAAACTTTTGAACTGTTCAAAACTTTGTGCTTAAAACTTCAACTTGAAAAAGGTTCAACCAGTGGTAATATTGCTAGGGTTAGAAGTGATCATGGAACAGAATTTGAGAACAGTAAGTTTAGAGAATTCTGCAACTTCTTAGGTATTAGTCATGAGTTCTCTGCTCCTAAGACTCCACAGCAAAATGGTATAGTTGAAAGAAAAAATAGAACCATTCAGGAAATGGCTAGAGTCATGCTTAACTCTAAGAAACTTGCCAACAGATTTTGGGCTGAAGCTGTTAATACAGCCTGTCATATAGTTAATAGGGTTTACATTACTAAAGGCACTTCCATGACAGCTTATGAAATATGGAAAGGTAGAAAACCCAATGTTAAGTATTTTCAAGTCTTTGGATGTGTCTGTTACATTCTCAGGGATATGGAGCATCTTGGTAAATTTGACTCTAAAAGTGATAAAGGAATCTTTCTTGGTTATGCTCAGAATAGTAGAGCATTTAGAGTCTTTAATCAAAGAACAAACTGTGTTATGGAATCTTATAATGTGTTATTTGATGACCTAAAAACTGTTGATGAGATTATAGGTGATGATGAACAGCCTGAGACTGCAGAAAAAGGGAAAGAAGAAACTCAACAAACAGGAATTCCCATAGTGGTTGTAAGTCCAGTTGCAACTGAAGTTACAACTGAGGTTGGAACCACAGTTGAAACCCAGAATTCAGCAGAATCTGAAGAAGAAGAAGAAGAAGAAGAAGGAGGATCTGGTATCCCAACTACAAGCAAGCCACGTTATGTAAGGACTCAGAAAAACCACTCTCTTGACAATGTCATAGGAGAAGTCACTTCAGGTATGAAAACCAGAGGTAAGAGAAATAATGTTGTTCATTTTGCTTGTTACCTCTCTCAGTTAGAACCTAAGAACATAAAAGAGGCTTTGGAAGATAGTGAATGGATCTTAGCTATGCAAGATGAACTGTCCCAATTTGAAAGGAATGATGTATGGACTTTAGTACCCAGACCTTCTAATAAAAATATTATAGGGACTAAATGGATCTTTAGAAATAAAAGTAATGAAGATGGAGTTATTATCAGAAATAAAGCTAGGTTGGTAGCTCAGGGTTATACACAAATTGAGGGAATTGATTTTGATGAAACCTTTGCTCCAGTAGCTAGAATTGAATCCATTAGAATGCTACTGTCTCTTGCATGTCTGTATGATTTTAAACTGTTTCAACTTGACATAAAGAGTGCTTTTCTGAATGGTGTGATTAATGAAGAAGTTTATGTCTGTCAACCTAAGGGATTTGAGGATCCTAACTTTCCTGAACATGTCTATTTGTTGAAAAAGGCATTGTATGGCCTAAAACAAGCTCCTAGAGCTTGGTATGATAGATTAACCAAGTACTTGATTGAAAAAGGCTTTAACAGAGGAGGAGTTGATAAAACTTTGTTTACTAAGAAAACCACAAAGGACATAATAATTGCTCAAATCTATGTTGATGACATTGTCTTTGGCTCTACTTCTAATAAAAGGATAGAAGAATTCATTTCTGATATGAAGAATGAATTTGAAATGAGTGGTGGAGGTGAACTAACTTACTTTCTAGGATTGCAAGTTAAACAGAATGAGAAAGGCATTTTTCTGTGCCAAAGTAAGTATGCAGACAATCTTGTTAAAAAGTTTGGTCTGAGTGAGAGTAAAGAGAAGAGAACCCCTATGAGTACTACCCTTAAACTGTCCAAAAATGATAAAGGTAAAAATGTCTGTCCAAGTCTTTATAGATCCATGATTGGAAGTTTGCTGTATTTAACTGCTAGTAGACCAGACCTTTGCCTAAGTGTAGGAGTTTGTGCCAGATATCAGGCAAATCCTTTAGAACCTCATCTTCTAGCTGTCAAAAGAATTCTAAGGTATGTAAAAGGAACACTTCACCTAGGCCTATGGTATTCTAAAGATACAAACCATTTTCTAAGTGGCTACTGTGATGCAGATTGGGCAGGAAACATAGATGATAGAAAGAGTACTTCTGGTGGTTGTTTTTATTTTGGAAACAACCTTGTTTCTTGGTTCAGTAAAAAGCAAAATTGCATATCTTTATCTACTGCTGAGGCAGAATATGTTGCAGCTGGAAGTGGATGCACTCAACTTATTTGGATGAAACAGATATTAACTGATTATAATGTCAAACAAGAAATATTAACTTTGTTTTGTGATAACAAAAGTGCTATAGATTTAGCTAAAAATCCAGTTCAACATTCCAGAACTAAACACATTGATCTAAGGCATCATTTTATTAGAGAACTAGTTGAAGAAAAGAGCTTAATTTTAGAACATGTTTCAACTGAAAGACAATTAGCAGATATTTTCACAAAGCCCCTTGATACAAACAAGTTTGAATCATTAAGAAGTGACATAGGGGTATGTCATTATCAATCTAATTAAATATTCTTGCTAAATATGTCTGTATTGAGTACCTTAAATAATTTTTATTTCTAAGGTTAAGTCTTAATTGAGCTATGATGTTTTTGTTTTGAAAAAGCCGCTTTTTGGTGTCTCAAAAACAGATGTGAGGTAACTTGTCCTTGAAAACCTCTCTGGTAATAGAGTTGCAAGCACAAAGTGCAATTTTGTAAGCTGGTTGCAAGTTCAGTTGCAACCTCAGTTGAAACCTCATACTCTCAATAGCTGGTTGGAAGTTTAGTTACAACTCCAGTTGAAACCTCGTGTTAAAAAATACTGGTTGCAAGCTCAGTTGCAGCATCAATTGAAACCTCAGTCTATTCTATAACCGCCAAGACAAAGTCTTGTTATTTTTGACATCACTTATACTCTTTCCTTGCTGAGGTCGTCAAACTAGTTTTTGTGTAGAGATAAAAACGGATTTGCTCAATTTAAGCTCCCCAAATTTAATCTTTATTAGAGTTATTCTTTGATAAACATATTTTCTTGAGTAAGTTGCTAGATTTTTTTTTGTTCTCCTAAAAGTTAGATATTTGTTTAATTGGTCTTTATCTTGAATCAAGTCAAATTTCCTTAATAAGCTTCAACTTTTGAATTTTCAAATTTTGGATAAATCTGTTTTGCAAAAGGAATGTTTATCTGTTTAATTGGCTGGATTTATCTTTCCTTCGTGATCTTGCTGAGATTTCTTTATACTAATTGATAAGTTATTTCCTAAATTTTCGCCAAAATCTGTTTCATAATTGATTTGCATGTATCTCTTTCTAATTGTAAAAAGATTTGGACTTTATTGCTATTTATACTAAACTCTTTTATTTTTCAAATCAATCACAATTATCAGATTTATTCTCTCTCTCTTTCTACTTATCAAAGAAACCCTAAGCTTTCTGGAAACCCACACAGCGAAGTTCTAAGTGCAGTTCCAACCGTAGTTGAAACCATGTCTTCAGACATACTAGTTTGTCTGGCTTATGACAAATAGGGGGAGATGAGTTTATGGTTCATTTTAATGTTTACAGTTTCAAGCTTTAATGTTTACAATTGCTGTTTTAATTTTAATATGAAACTCTGTGAATGGATACATTCTGTGCTTATATGATACCTGCAATTCTAACTTGCAGGGGGAGCTAAATAGGTGTTACAAAAGCACTGATAAATGAAATACAGTAAAAGACTGTACTGCTAACTTATTGCAGGTGGATTAGTGTTTATATAAACTTAGATGATTTGTCAAAACCAATGACAAAGGGGGAGATTGTTAGGACCAGATTCCTGGTCTAAATTCTATTTGTTGTCTAATGGTTTTCACTAAATAATCCTATCTGTTTATTATGAACTAAGACAGGTGTTGTTAGGTTTCAAGCAATGTTGCAACCTCAGTTACAACCTATGTTGATAGGTTTCTAGTAATGTTGTAAGCTCAGTTACAACCACAGTTACAACCTGCTTAGACAGCGTTGGTGGTTTCAAGTACCAGTTGCAACCTCAGTTGCAACCTGCTGTTCAGCAGAATTCTGTCTAGTTCTGTAAAACTGCATAACTGTTCTTTATTGATTAATATTTGTTCTACAGTATGCAGGATATATTCTCATATGATCTTAAAGGTTTAATATGCGTAAATTGAGAATATCAAAGTGTTAAGGAAAGATGTTTTCTAAAAGATATAAAGAGATAAGTTTATAAGGTTATGTTTCCTTTTAAATATGATCTCTATTCTTATGCTTGTCCTTATCACTTGTTTCAATCTTTTGTTCCTTATCTATATTCAGTATAATTAGTTTAAAGATTGAATGTAATATGGAGTTAGGTGTTTCATATATATATGGAAAGATATTATCTCTAAAAGATATTATCTTTATATGTTTCCTAGTTATAGGAAAAGACTAACTCCTATTTCCAAGCTAGTTATTTAACAGGTATTAACTTATGAAGATTGGAGTCAATCCTACGCTGAAGAGTCTCGTTACATGGAAAGATTGAAGCCAATCAAAACAAGTCAAAAGCAATCTTCAAGATCCTAAAGAAAGAAGATTATTTTACTTGTATAAATAGTTGATAACCTAGCTTGTAAAAAGTGTGTGTTCTAAATTATAAAGAACTTATTTTCTAGAGAGAATACACGTGAGCTTTAAAAAGAAAACAATGGTGGGATGCCATTGATTTATAAGTGATAGTTATAGAGTAGGAGCAATATAGTGATAGGCAGAAAAACCTAGAGGGAGTCTAAGTTTTTCATTAAGACTTGAGTCATATATTGTAAGCTTTTTATAATATCATAATCTGGGTAAGTGCCCCGGAGACGTAGCCTAGTTAGGTGAACTCCGTTGTTAAATGTGCTTGTGTTCACTTTGAGTACATTTAACATTTTACAGTTCTGTCCATTTAATATACGTGGTTCCAACTGGTGGTTGCAACCTCACTTGGAACCTAACTGCAAAACTGCAACTAGAACAGCGGATAGGAATTTCAGTATTTCCGTCCAAAATGTCAAAAAAAAAAATGTGACATCATCTAACTTTTATGCATGGTCGACCGTCAGGAGTAATTTTATCGATTCACAAGTCAACTTTTAATGATTTTAATTTAGTCACTGAACTTTCAAAATCTAGCCAATTTATTCCGTAAACATAAAAAAATCTAACCATTTTAGTACTTTGACATTTTAAATAAAAACTAATTTACACTAGGAAATGAACTATGTTTGTATTGAATACATGAAAAAAATTATAAAATAAAACAAAAACACCACAAATACATCACATATCTCTTTTTTCAAAATTACGATCAGACCATTAGTGATTGGATTGAGCCGCTGAAGTAATGAAGTATACCCATCCGTCCTCCCTATATTGACAACGTGAATTAACACCCAATCAAATATCTTTTGATTTCTTCTCTTAATGGAGTTGTTACTAAGTTCGATTTCTATCATTTCTGTAACAATTCGGACATTCTTTTGATTTGTTTTAAGTTAAAATTAATTTTGTATATAGATGTAACTGAAACTAACGTGTGTATTTATTAAGATAATATGATATTAAATAGTAAAATTAAATATTTAGAGAGAGAAAGAGAGAGACGACTAGGGTGAAAAACCCTAGCCGCCGCAATCATGTCTGCTCCCACCTCACCGGTCAGAGATAAAACTACGAATATAAATCGAAATCCTCAATGTATGTCTCCGGATCCACCGCCAATGAAGTCCTTCGCATCAATAGTAAGCTCTCAACCAAAAAAACCTAAATTAGCGTTGAAAGAAGTAGAAAGTTATAAAGGTGAACCTCTAATCAATTTCTCTATGGACGACGTAAAACAGCTATCGGAACCCTTCAAGTATACACTAGTTGGAAAATTTACGCATGGTAGACCGGAAGTAGAAGTGATAAGGAAATTGTTTGGTAAGCTCGACCTAAAAGCTAACTACAATATTGGGGTATTAGACCACAAACATATATTAATTCGTTGTTTTCACGAGGAAGATTTTTCGAGAATCTGGCTAAAAAAAATCTGGTATATAGAGCACTTCCCTATGCGTGTGTTTAAGTGGACATATGATTTTGATCCAGAATTTGAGACCCCAGTAGCTCCTGTTTGGATTAACTTACCAAAATTGCCTACTTCTAAACAATAATTCTAGTATTTTCTCCATAGCGAGAGATTTTCGAAATCCTTTAAGGGTAGATGAACCTACTTCTAAACTAACAAGACCAAGCTTAGCAAGGATCTGTGTTGAGGTTGATCTTAGTGAAGAGCTAGTTGAAAGGGTTAGGATAGGTTATGGCGAAGATAATGAAGTGGGTTTTTGGCAATATTGTGTGTATGAAGATCTACCAAATTACTGTAGTTTTTGTTACAAGCAAGGCCATAAAATAAACTCATGCAAATTCAAGAATGATAAAAAAGAAAGCAATAAAGAAGCGGCAAAGGAGTCCAACGAGCAAAAAAGCAAAAAAAGTAGTGCCAAATTGAATAATAATAGTCTCAGAAAGAAAGTACTAAAGATTGGTTAGCGAGAACTTTTCAAAAAGCCAAGGAAGTACCTAAAGAAGCAAATGGTGGTTTAAAGAAGGCTCTTCCTTCTACTGCAGTAGTTCCTACAAGAGAAGAAGTGATTATTAGTGAAGAATAAACCAGAGAATATATTATAGATGAAGAAATAATATGTGATATTATTCCAAATGAAGATAAAATAGAGGAAAAAGTAGAAGAAAATCTTTGCATTTTGAATAAACTTCCTGAACAAGAGCTTAAACTGGTCAGTTTTAATTTTGAAAAGAGAATTTTAATGCAAAGCAAAATTATGGTCATTACTGAAATAGAGGAGATTGAAGAAGAAACAGAAGAAAGCATCTTGGAATCAACTAATGAAAATGCAGTAACTGAAGAAATTTGGGAAGAAAGTTTATCCAAAAGTCAGAAGAAGAAGCTTAATAAAAAAGAAAAAGCAAAAAAACAGCAACAACAGATGAGTTTAAGATCATCCTCTAATGTGGGGGAAAGAAAAAGCTATAATAAATGATTGCATCCTTAATATGGAATGTTAGAGGGTTGGGAAATGGAGCTACTACTAGAAGAATTAAAAAACTATGTTTGGTGAATAAAATAACTCTTCTAATTTGTTTAGAACCTATGGTGGGCAGTGAAAATTTAGAGAAGTATAGAATGAAGTTTGGATTTGATAATGTGTTGGTTCATGTGGAGAATAAAATTTGAATTTTTTTATAATGAAGGCATAGAGATGAAGATTGTGAGGCAAATGGATCAAAGTATGCATTTGGAAATAAAATGGCATAACAGTATTATTTTCCTAACTCTGGTGTATGCTAAGTGTACTATGGGGGAAAGAGTGGCTTTATGGGACTTTTTGAGGCAAAATTTTACTCTAAGTCCATGGTTTGTTACAGGGGATTTTAATACAGTTTCTAAAGAGGAAGACAAAGTAGGAGGTCTCCCTATTAATATCAGAGCTGCTAATGACTATTTAAACTGTATGGATGGTATTGGGGTGACAGAAATGAAGTTTAGTGGTTCCAAATTTACTTGGTGGAATAAAAGAAGTGGAGATGGTTCTATTTTTGAGAGGATTGACAAAGTTTGTATTAATTGTGCAGGTGTTAACTTATTCAATAATGTTTCTTTGGAGCATTTGAGTAAAACGAATTCAGATCATAGTCCACTTCTTCTTACTATGAAATCAGTGCTAGACAACAATCCTAGGAGGTATATTTTTCAAAAGTTCTGGACCAAACATCAAGACTTTCTCAAATTAGTGAGATTAAACTGGAAAGTGTATACCAATGGGAACGCTTTATATTCTTTGGTTAACAATCTTAAGATTCTGAAAAAAGCTATTATAAACTGGAATAAAAGTATATTTGGGAATATATTTCAGCAAGTGATTGATGCTGAAGATGAGACTTTAAGAGTGGAAAATCTCTTTGAAGAAGACCCAAGTCCTGCAAATAGAGCTATGTTAATGGAAGCCAAAGCAAATTTGAATTATAGAATGAAAATAGAAGAAGATTTCTGGGCTCAAAAAGTAAACATTAAATGGGCTAAAGAAGGGGATGCTAATACAAAAAAAATTCATGGTGTGGTGAGAAAAAGAAGAACCAAGAGTATAATTACTGATATTTCTAACTCTCAAGGAGATTTTTTGACAGGTCAAAAGGAGATTAAAGAGGAAGCTGTTAGTTTTTTCAGAAGTCTTCTTGCTGCTAACTACATTCCAAAAAGTTATATTTACAAAAGCCTAGAGTGTGTGAATAGAGCAATTTCAGATGAAGACAATGAGTTTCTAACAAAAGATCCTACAATTGAAGAAGTTAAAAGTGCTATTTGGGAGTTGAATAAGAATATTTCCCCAGGTATAGATGGCTTTAATGGTCATTTCTACACTGTTTGTTGGGATATTATAAGCAAAGATATTTATCAAGCTGTTTTACAGTTTTTCTCAGGAACTATTTTGCCTAAAGCAATGACTACCACCATTATAGCCCTAATTCCTAAAAAAAATGATCCTGAGACCTTTGCTGATTTTAGACCTATAAGTCTGTGCACTTTTTTCAACAAAGTCATATCCAAAATTATGGGTTCTAGACTATCAGTTATTCTGCCTCTTATTATTTCAGAAAATCAAAGTGGGTTTGTTAAAAAGAGAGATATTCTAGACAATATTCTTCTTTCTCAAGAATTTATTTCTAATTTGGATAACAAAAGCAGTGGAAGTAGCTTAGCTTTAAAGCTAGATATGAAAAAAGCTTATGATAAAATTTCTTGGCATTTTTTAATTTCCACTCTTAGAAAATTGGGTTTTTCAGAAGTTTGGATAGACAAAGTTTGGAGACTTATCTCTGATAATGGTGTTACTGTTATGGTGAATGGAGCTACAACAGGGTTTTTCTCTCCAACAAATGGTCTTCGGCAAGGTGATCCTCTCTCTTCTAGCCTCTTTATCATATGCTCAGAAGTTCTGTCCAGAAACTTAAACAAGTTAGTTTATAATAAAAGATGGAAAGGGTTTAAAGCCCCAATTGGAAGCCCTATTATTACTCATTTAGCATTTGCAGATGATTTCATTATATTTTCAGCTGCTAATACTAATTCTGTCAAATGTGTGAAAAAAGTATTGGAGATGTATAATAATGATTCTGGTCAAGAAATCAGTCTTGACAAGAGCTTTGCTTATATTTCCAAAGGAGTGAGTCAAAGTCAGAAAGTTATTGTGAGCAAGTTACTAGATATTCAGTGTAAAAAACCCCCTTTTACCTATTTGGGTTGTAAAATCTATGCTGGAAGGAAAAAGTGTATCAATTACCATGAACTGGTTTTGAAAATCAGAAAGAAGTTATCTGGCTGGAAAGTACAGTATCTAAATATGGGGGGGAAGTTGATCTTAATTAAGCATGTGCTTAGTTCTATTCCAATTTATACTATAGCAGCAATGAATCCTCCTCTTCAAGTCATAAAGGAAATAGAAAAAATATTGGCAAACTTTTTGTGGGGAGAAAAAGATGGTAAAAACAAACATCATTGGGTTAGTTGGAAGAAAGTTTGCAGAACAGTGGAGGAAAATGGTTTGGGTATTAGAAGTTTGAAGGATATTGCTGCTACTTATGCTATGAAGCTGTGGTGGAAATTAAGAACCTCTAATTCTTTATGGGCTAAGTTTATGAAAGCTAAGTACTGTAAAAATGGTCATCTTGTTGAGGCTAAAGCTAGAACAGGGAATAATACATGAAATAGAATGCTATTAGTAAGAGAAAGAGCAAAAGAATGTATGCAATGGTTAGTTGGAGATGGCAATATTTCTGTTAATTTGGACAATTGGTTGGGTACAGGAAAAATAAATGATGCAAACATTCACAACAGCCTTAAGGTCAAAGATTTGCTGCATAATGGAAGATGGGATAGACTATGTATTAATGAGCTAATTCCTTTTCAGCTTAGATATATGTTCAAAGAAGACTTTAAAGCTAATATTTTTGGAAATGATGAGATTATTTGGAAAAATGAAAATTTGGGGAATTTTACTTTTAAATCTGCTTGGGATGTTACCAGAATAAAATATGAAGATAGTTGGTTTAATAGATATAAATGGGACAATGCTTTACCTTTGAAAATCACGTGCTTCGTATGGAAACTTTTCAATAAATCCTTGCCTCTAGATTCTGCAGTTAAAAAATGTGGTATTCAATTAGCATCAAAGTGTGAGTGTTGTGGTGTACAAGAAGAAGACATAGAGCATTTATTTAGTTCTGAGAAGATAGCACAAGAAGTATGGAAGCATTTTGGTGGTTTGATGGGTATAATCAATACTAATATTAGTATTAAAGGGAGATTTCTAACATGGTGGTCAACAGCTAGAAAAGAAAAAAATGGTATCAATTCACACACGCTTAAGTTATTACCATCTATAATTGTTTGGATGATTTGGAAAGCTAGGTGCAGTTATAAATTCAACAACAAGGAGATGATCACTAATACTATTTGTTCCCAAATCACAGATATGTTGTATTTAACCTCCAAAAAAAACACCAATTTCCCAATGAGTTGGAACTTAAATGATATATTTATTACTAAACAGGTGACAAGAAGTAAGAGGGTTTCTATAGTGAAATGGTTAAATCCTCCAATTGGGTATGTGAAAATCAACACAGATGGGTGCTTTAAATCTACTACGAATTCTTGTGGTATAGGTGGATTAATTAGAGGGCTAAAAGGAAATTTTGTCTATGCTTTTCAAGCAAAGGCAACAGGATCATCAGCTATAGAAATTGAAGCTAAAGCTATTCTACGTATGTTACAGTTAAAGAATATGGATTCAATTATTTTGGAAAGTGATTCGCTTCAATTGGTTAATATTATCACCAAAAATATAGTAGCTCCTTGGCATATTAGAGCTATTATAGATGAAATTAAGATCATATTAAAGGGCAAAGATTACCAGTTGCAGCATGTAGTAAGAGAGGCTAACAGCGCAGCTGATACTTTAGCAAATATTGGCTGTGATGAAGGATTCAAAGAATTCTTAAAATCAGAGGAATTAAATCAAAAAATGCAGAATATCATAAATTTGGAAGTAAAAGGGCTTCCAAACTTAAGGTTTTGATGGGTACAGGTAGAATTTGAAGGGATTTTTTGTGAAGAAGATGAAGTTTTCTCTTTCTTAAGTGTGACTTTTCTCATTCTCAGATAGAAATTTGGGGGAATACATACACGTGTTCTGGTCTGTGTGCGTTACATAGGCAGAGCAATGATGGTCCTTATAATTCTAGAAGTTTATTTTTTAGTCAAGCAAGTTGTAAAGTTTTGATTTTAGTTTTTCAAGTTTCATTTCTTGTAGGGTTAGTATCTCATTTGATGATACTGGTGGTTTTTTAATTCTTTATATTAATAAAAGTGTGGGCTTTCTCCCCACAATTTATATAAAAAAAAAATTTATTAAGATAAATATTTTAAATCAGAAAAACATATAGTACAAGACCTAAATGTCTGAAGACCGAAGTGCTTTCATCAAATGATGCACGTGGGCTGAGCCATTCCCATCCCCAAGTGGTGGCTCGATTTGGCCTGTCCCGGTCGATAAGAGATTAACATAGAGACCACTGCTATCCGGTAATTATCCATTTCGATGTTATCGAAAAAAATTAAAATTGAAAAATCAAATAGGAAAAAATGATATAAAAAGGCCTAAGTCGAGATGTTTACAAGGGTAACTATTTAAATGTAACATTTTAAGTTAATTTTGTTTTAATATATTATTGGCCATTTTGGATATTACTCTATAGATCTTTACTTGGGCCTATCTTGTTAGCAAATAATATAGACTACAAGAAAAAGTTTGTTTGCTAACAAAAAATTATGATGGTAAATAAGGATTTATGTTGCTAAAATTGATTTAGTGACAAAATAGCAACATAAGAATTTATTTTGGTAAAGTGGTTGTGACTAAATTTAGCAACATAAATACTAACAAAGCAAAAAAATAGCAAAAACATACCAACATAAATTGATGTCGGTAAATTCTCAAGTTTTGACCTTCAAAAGTGACACATTTGCAACATAAACTTTAGTGTTGCTATATTTATATAAATGTTTTCGATTCTATTTTCTATTTTATGTTGCTAATATATATGTTAATAAATATGATATTATATTTAATTTTATTATAATCAATTACTAATAAAAAATACATTTTTCACAAACTTGTATCAAAAAATAGTATTTTAAATAAAATAAATTTAGAATAATGAACAAACATTTAACTTAAATTGCACAACAATAGTTCAAAGAGTCGATTAATCATTACCAAATACATACATACTTCTTCACAGACTATATACTACCCGGAATATTACCTAAGTTACATACCATACATTCAAGTCACTTTACCAAGCACTGGGTGCGCCATAATATAATACCAACAACCGTCATTAATTGCGCCAAAATACTACCAAATATATAAAATAAAATAAAATTACTTCTTCTCTAATCATCTCCTAAACAAATTTTTTTGTTAGCAAACAAACTTTTTCTTGTAATCAATCTGAAGTAATAGAAAAGCAAAACCGAAACCTCAGAGGGAGAAAACAATCATCGAAGCAATACCTCAGCCTTATTAAAAAAACGTAATTAATCTGAACCACTTATCCAATAACTCTATTTTATACTCATTATATGTTACTAAACAAACCATCAATTCAATAACTTGATAGCAAGAATGAGAAAATTACATGTGAAAAAAGTTTAAATTTTTTGAGAATTAGGGAAATCAGTGAGACAGGCGGTTAGAATGAAAATTCTAAACACACTAACACGATGAAAAATTCAACAACTAAATGCTATTTTCTCTAAACAAAAGATACAAATACAACTAAGTATCGTTCTAAAACATAAAAATATAATGAAGTGAAGAATAGATCTATTAATAGAAGTAGTAGAGTACAAAATAGTATGTGACTAAATAAAAAGAGAGATATAACAACCAAGCTGAAGGGGAAGATGATTGTTGAAGAATATATATATATATATGAGTTTGAGCTAGTGAATT
This sequence comes from Primula vulgaris, assembly GCA_963920805.1. Lineage (NCBI taxonomy): Eukaryota > Viridiplantae > Streptophyta > Magnoliopsida > Ericales > Primulaceae > Primula > Primula vulgaris. Next base: position 18,244,480 of record OY987216.1, read on the forward strand.
GCATGGGAGATCGAATTAGAGATGTGTCCGCCGTTTGGTTGCAAGAGACGTGAAGAAGCTAGAGTTTCATTAAGTGTTTTAGGGAAAATAACTCCAATACATTCCATTGGAGCAAAAATAATTCGGCAAAAACAGAGCGCAACTTTTAAGTTTTTGGCAAAAAAAAAAATAAGTTGGGAAATAATAATGTTGGAAAAATATTTAACACTCTTTCGAGCCAAAAATTTGGGCCTACAAAGAACGGAACTTTTAATTTTTTGGCAAATTAAAAGGGTGTCATAAAATTAAAATTTATCATAAAACAACAAAATATATTGAACATATTTATAAACTAAACATAATATTAACATACTTATAAACTAAACATGATTTTAAAATATTTATAAACTAAACATAAGTTTAACATATTCTTATAAAAAAAGGGATCTCGGGCTTTCACACCTCCCTGTATGGATGCTTCATCACGAAACTAACCCATTTTGTTTTCGCTCTCGTCACTGTCACACCACCCGTCATTCAAGTCAACATATGTAGAACATGATGAATAGTGTTGTATTTCTTCTTGTCTGCCTTCATCATGTATGTTTGCCAAATCATATTCAGGGTTAGATATCAACTAACGAACCAGGATTAATGTGCGTCCTACTAATTCCATGTCCTTAACACTGGAAACCGCCCACGAGTCTTCATATGTCCTCATATTGCTCTGTTTTTTATCGCGGCTCATCAATTGATACCATTTTGTTATTCTCGGGTATGACAAATATTGCAGTTTCATTGTTTGCATAGCAAGTATAAATTGATCATAGTTTGGATATCGAGGTTTTATGTTAATATCAATGAAATTGTACTGCTTATGATTCTGTCTGGGCGAAGCCAGGATGTGTAAATGGGGGGTGCCAAAATATATGTACAAGTAACATATTTTTATGGGGGTGCCAAATCTACACCTAAAAAGAAATTGTACTAAAAAAAAATTACGTCACTTGGGATTTCTAAAATTATGGGGGATGCCGTGGCACCCGATCGTCCCCACTTAGCTTCCCCTGCTTATGAACCTTATTACCTTTTGAACTTGGTAAAACCATTCACAGACCATTCTTTTAATAGATTATTGATGATACTCTAATTCAATGATATCTATTAAAATCTTGTAATATTCAATCGATGATGAATGATCAAATTACGTCGGTGAACCCTTAAATACGAACACCATTATTATTTGCTACTTTTTTGAATCCATACTCTATTGTATGAAACTTATAGCCGATGACAAAGTATACTAATATGATTTGACGCTTTTTAATGGGCTTTAAGTGAGGGCGGAAATGAACTCATCGTATCGTGATGTAAGAACAAAAAGTGTATATTAAGTGGTAAAAAGAATAATACTTACAAAATATTCAAACAATTAAGTGAAATCTTTGTTAATCTTTTTTTGCAATTGTGACGTTGAATTGTTTAGCATGTTCTTGCTTATAAATTATCAACATAAACAATTGTGATGTTGAACTTATGCTAGATTTTCAACAACAAATTTTTATGTTACTATTTTTCGAACCGATTATGTTGCTATTTTTGTTGGTATCATGTTACTAATGTCAGGCGAAAACAACAATAACTCATTTAGCAACACGTTTATCTTGTTACTAAACAAATATTGCTGAAATATTGCTATTTTGTTGCTGAACGTCCTAAGCTCGTTATGTTGCTATTATGCCGTTGTTATGTTGCGATTTAGCAACATAAATACGTGTGTTGCTGTTTTATGTAAGCAATTGGACATTTTCTTGTAGTGACTCATCAAGTCAAGTCTCATTGCCTTTTTCCAAATAAAGTCTTTTTTAAAGTTGATACTCTCCTTTGCCTTGTAGGAGCTAGGACACACAAACAAGTAGGGTCTGAGGTTGTCCTGGACGTTTCCCCTCCGATTCTCAAATCAGTACAGTACGGATATAAATGTTAGCTCAATATAGGACAAAACAGGTAGTTTCGTTTATAAGTTGCTAAGTGTGAGTCTGGGTATCAAGGTGGTCTGGTGTGAATCAGTTGATCACGAGTATAATCTGCCTTTTCTAGTGACCGAATACAACCCCTTCTAATGAGATATTAGAGGGGCATTCAGAGGGGCGGAACACACATGTGACCAGGGGTTGCCATGGCAACCCCACAATTTCGATTTTTTTTTGTTTTACTATTGTATTTAAAAATAATTTAAATATATGCTATTTTGGCAACCCATTGAATATTTTTTTGACAACTCATTTCTCAAAAATATATATTGTTAGTGTAATATCATACTATGATTTTGTATGTGATGATAATATATAAGTATTACTTAAAAACTAACATATATGCGAGTGATAATAAAAGACAATTTACACCAACTTATCATGTTGACACGTAACAGACATCTTGAAAAAATAGTAAAGAATAATAATAATTAGAATAATAGATAGTGGTAAGTGCAAACAAAATTTATAAAATATTTTTTGATGGTTTGTATTTTAATTAAGTGAAGTGAGTACAATAAAAGTGCGTAATAGATATTTAATTGTTCGATATCTAGTATTTAATATAAATTTGGGTTTTTCAGGATTTATATTTTTTTACGTTCGTGTCTTAATCTTTTTACTCTTGATTTTTAATTTTATCATTTTGTATTATTTTGGTTTCTATTTTATTTATTTTTTAGTAAATTTTGAAACGCTGAAACTTTCGAGACGTGACTGCACATGACATTACTGTTGTGGATTTTTTTGTGAGTTTGAAAAAAAAAGTCGTAATTGTCAAAATTGAGCGAAAAAGAATTTTTTTTAAGAAATCAAATACATTTTAATTAAGAAACTAATGTTAAAAATGAAGAAAATATGGTAAAAAAGGTTTTAAAAAATCTGCCTTCTCCGTGTTTATACTTTGAAAAATATTATATGCTTCTATTAATTATTTTGGCAACTTCATACATTTGTTTCTGCTTCCGTCCATGTGCATTTATAATGTCATTAAATGCACAACCACCTTAGAATCAACATACGGTCCATTTATAATCTACACCAGTACGTACGACACGTGTCCGCTGCTAACTAGGTACCGCACTGGTTCTACAGAAAATGATGCCAAATGTTAAGGTGATTTGACGACAAAAATCAGGACATTACACACGTGAGAGGCGTACACTGAGAGACGTGTGCTCACCACGCACGGCCGACATGGCAGAGCCTTAATCCGAGTTATCTCAAATCCGACCTGCTATTATCTAATCTCCTAAAATAGGCTTTAATCGTGGTTTTAGTCTTTTAGACACCGGTTTTAATCACTATTTTCTAGATGCCACTCAACTATTTCCCAAGAAATTAAGGTTAATTGTGAATACAGGAGCACTCCGATGACATTTTACTTGAATCTTAGTTGCACCAAAATTTAGAAATATGCCTAAAGACTATAAATATAATTACAACTGTTTCACATATCATAAATAATGTTATACTGTATGTCGTAAATAATTAAGACCAACCGGTGCGAATGACATAGTAGACGTAGGAGCAGAGCTACGGTGGTGCAAATGGGTGCACTCGCATCTTCACAATTTACGAAATTATAAGTTTTTCTATAGATCTTTTTTAAAATAGTTTAAAAACGACGAATCTCGAAATCGCATAAAATAACATTTTGATTTATGCAACCCTTTTAATTAATTATGGCTCCGTCCCTGGACAGATAGTCTATCTTACTTCTTTCTGTTCTTAATTTCCATGTTATTTCCAAACTTCTATCACACTCTATACTATAACTAGTCTTGAACTTTTCTTCTATCAAGTCTTCTCTACACGTTAAACTCGTCAACGCAACAACGACATGTATAATTAATTATGGCTCCGCCCCTGGACAAATAGTCTATCTTACTCCTTTATGTTCTTAATTTCCATGTTATTTCCAACTTCTATCACACTCTAGACTATAACTAGTTTTGCACTTTTCTTCTATCAACTCTTCTCTACACGTTAAACTCGTCAACGCAACAACGACATGTATGCACTTACTAATATTTATATCCGTGTTTCGTTTTACAACAACACACATGCCAACTCTTTCTTCTCACAATTTACAAAAATGTTTTCCTTCATCGTTTTCATACTGTTCTTTACTCCATCTTCATCTTTATCTTCAAGAGCTTTTATTAACGAAGGTTCGTCTCTTTATGTCGAAAAGACAAATGAAACCATACTTTCCCCTAACGGCGTTTACTCCGCTGGTTTTTACCCTATTGGAGATAACGCCTTTATTTTTGCTGTTTGGTTCACCAAATCACTTGATCGTACCGTTATATGGAGCGCTAACAGAGATCGACCTGTCAACGGAAAAAGTTCAAAAATTCACTTGAACAGAAATGGAAATCTAGTATTGAAAGATGCTGGGATAAATATTGTCTGGTCTACGGAAACAAATTCAAATTCCCCCGTCCAACTATCGCTTCAAGATACAGGTACATGGAAGGAGATATATTGTGCATAAAGTTTTAATTAGGTTCTAGATTGATTTATTTTTAATAAGTTAATTATCCTATGCGACACAAGCGCACACAATAGAGACAATTGTGTCAGTTCTCCAAAATATTAATTTATTCTAGGCCTCAAATTTAGTGCCCTTGTAAATATATATTACACAAAAAAATCATGAATGCTAAAATATGGAAAAACATAAATAAAAAAGGCTCCATTTTCGAGTTTGTGTTGGGGCTGGATAGACTCTGAAAACGGCTTTGATTATCCTACTCTGCCTATGTCTATGATTTGGTCATTAATCGTTTCATCTTTCATAATTTTTAGGGTGAGAATACATTAAGGTCCCATATTTACCAAGAGGTTTTAGATTAGTTCTCTTAAAACACTCATACGGTCCTCATAGTTAGGCATGGCAAACGGATCGGATCCAGTAAGAGCCGATCCGATCCAAACCATAAGTTACAGGATCCGAAAGATCCGACCCGGTTTTTATTTTTTTTGCTTTTTAGAAAAATTGTTTTAAGCACTTAAAACCTAAAAAAGGTTGGACAAATGTTAACTTACTCATTAAAGAAAAAATCAATAGAGTAACCCACTAGACCACAGTTTTTAAGAATAAGAAGAATAATCTTTAGTTATAGAAAATTAAGTCATAATATTAAATACCTGTTAAATTTTACCATATATGACTATTGACCAATAACTTTTTAGGCTCTGTTTGGTTAAGGGACTGCTAGTCTCGAAACATAGAGCTCGAGGAGTATTACAAAAGAAGGTGGACAATGATAAGTAATACCACCCTATGGTGGCTTTCTAAATATCACTTGCAAATGTCATCTGATGTCCAACATCATTTATAATTCCATATTAATTAAATTTGCCAAACAATACATTTGTGGGCCTAATAGTATTTAGAATCCTATCCCACTCACTATATATGAAAGCAAACGAGCCCAATAATATTTAGCTAGAATTAGAGTTATATGGCAGATACTATGATGAATAAGTTTTTTATTTTAGATTACTATTATGAATAAGTTACTATTAGCATAAACATGGCCACTAAATTATATTTTGTATTTAATGTCGATGATTTTCATAAAAAATAAAAATATTTTCTGTCATTATTTTGCACAATTAGAGTAACTTACTATATATAAACTTTATTCACAAACCGCATAAAGTTACTTAATATATATATATATATATATAGTTCTGTAATTTGGTAATTATTAGCCAATTAAACGTAGTAGAAAATGTTACTCCCTCCATTGCCATTTAATTGTACATTATAAAACTACGTGCAATTTTGATCAGATTATAACTTGTATCAAAATTGTCGAAATGAATTTTTTTTTAAATCTAATCATAAAAATTAACATTTGAACTATATGATCAACTTTTGAAAATTTTCATTCCGATAATTTTGATACAAGTTCTTTACCGGTCAAAATTGCACGTATTTTCATAGTGGATAATTAAATAGGAACGGAGGGATTTAAGAAGAAGTATATTCCATAATTTTTTTGTGCAATAATATAAATATACACAAAGATACATCACATTTAAAAAAATTACACACAAAATTAAGTTTACTTTATACTCCACCTGATTAGTTATCCTTCCTAAAAAACGAGATTTGATTTTACTTCTCAAAAATAAGCTTTTATATAGTTTTTACTTTTTACAATATTTTTAATTAATAATCAAATCTTATATTTATGTTAATCAGACATACTCATAGTTAGACTAAGCTATACTCGTGAATGCCTCATGTCCTTCTAACTACAAGAAAATATTTATCTATCAACAATTTTTTTTTCTAATTTTAAAACAAAACATAAAAACATACCCAAAAAAATTATAATTAACAAAAACGTACCCAAAAATTTATACCATAATTTGTATATTTCATACCCTTATTCTAAAAGTCGATATCTTTATTTTAAAAATTCATACTCTAATTTATATATTTTCATACACTTATTTCAAAAGTCTATACCATTATTTTAAAAGTTCATACCCTAATTCGTAAAGTTCGGAATTCATATGGCGTATAATTTATATCCATATTTTTCAACTACATATTCTTAATTCACGGAGTTCATACACTTATTTTTCAAGTTTATACACTAGTTAACAAATTCAATATTTACCCTTCCTTCGATCTTGAACTTTCACGTCGTCGTCGTGGGCCTCTCCTTCGACGAGCTCATCTCCGTCGGTATCAAGCTCGAGTTTTCAATCTCGCTCTATACTCTCGTCGCCCACTCCGACGGATGCCTCCGTCTCAATCTCCACCGAATAGAGATATCGGAGAGAGAGAATGAAAAGAAGAGAAAGATAGGATAAAGAGAAGGAGGAGGAGAGAGAGAGATCAGAAAGAGAGATGAATAAGTATAGATCGGAGAGAGAGATGAGGATGAGCAGAAAGATATCGGAAAGAGGAAGAAAGAGGAGGAGAAAGACCGGAAAGAGGAAGAAGAAGAAGGAGAGAGAGGAAATAGATAGGAGTAATTAAGGAAATTTTTTGTTTTTTATTAATTATTAATTGAATGTATTTTTTTGATAATATAACTTTTGATGTTATATTTTTGTTAATATAATAGGTATATGTTATGTTTATATTAATTACCCCTTATGTTAACCAGACATACTCATAGTTAGACTAAGCTATACTCGTGAAGGCCTCATGTTCCTCGTATCACTACAAGAAAATATTCATGTTACAACAATTTTTTTTGATGCTATTTAAGCTATTTATATTGCTAACTACGATTAGCAACAAAAATTGGTATGTTATTGTTTGTCTTGTTGCAGATTTTAGTAATTAAATTAGCAACACATGATTATCCTTAATAACACAATTGTAACATAGTTTTATGTTGCTATATGAGTAACACATAATTGTAACATATATTTTATGTTGCTACTTGGAGAGTTTTTTTTATGTAAAAGGCAACACATTTGTAACATACATGTTTTTGAAGAAAATATGTTACAATTTTTAATTATTAAACTATACCAAATATATTTATGCTTCTACTGTAGCAGTTTTTATTAACTCTACTGTATGTAGGATTTTTTTGCTCGTTTATTGCTATAGAAAATAATACTATTCAAAGAAAAATGAATCAAAACACAAACAATATGTAATTTAACAAAGCCATTTATTAGTGTAACATTTACAATGGGATTAAGTAACAAAAGCCTATATACAAGGATTCTGATATAGCATAACAAAATAAATCCATATATCAAATAGAACAACTACACAAGCGAATATTTCCAAACTTTTACACAACCACTTATTCTCGAAACATATTACATGAACAAATCGTCAAGTTGTGGTTGTGGTTGTGGGAGAGCTATGAAGTTTGTGTTTAATAAAACAAGAAGGAGATTACCTAGCACAACAAGAGACATGTCTTTTGGATACTCAACCAACAAATGGGACGGGTTGCCTTCTTGTTTTACTTTGACGAACCTCCTCCAAATATATATCAAGAATAAAATCTAGTAGACTCGTTCGATCATAAAAGAGCTTTAACTTTGTTGTCTTCAACATCGCCTGGAATTGAAACAAAATCAAAATGAAAAACAGAATCTCGAGCATAACAAACATCAATGCCTAACAAAACTAACCTATTTAAAAACAATGGATTCGGGATATATTAAATACCCATTAAATACTAACTAATCACATGAAACAATAAAGTACTACTACAGTTCAAGAGAAACACTACTGTAACCGAAAAACAGTTATACTGTATTTAATATGTTTAGTGTTCATATGCGGTAATAATTTAATATTCATACTCAATGTGTTACATGAAAAAAACGACATAGCATAGTGGTTTTTCCACATTACAAAATGATTAAATGAAGTAGTAATTAAGTTTGTCATATTGCAAAAATTTCACCACCAGCAAATACACGAACACATGAAAAGTATCCTACTAACACCCACACATACAGTAAAACCAAGATTTTACTGATACATTTGGTTAAATACTCTATATAAGTCAAAAAAAAAACATTCCATATAAGTTACCAACAATACTCTTAATGTCAGGTTAATGGTACAAGTTTTTAGCAAATTGTTGTTCCCTATATACTAAATATTTCACTTAAATGAAATCAAAATGTAGTAATTGTGGAAAATATAACCAGACCCTAATTGTTTTTACAAACGCGTCAAAGGCTGGAATCATAGTATTGATGAAGCATATAGAAATCTTCAGCTACAATATTATTTCTTTTATAATATTTCATTTAGGGAGAATGTCCAAATTGGTAGAATTGATCACAGACTTTTCTGTTCAACTACAAGTAACTAATAAATCACTAAGTTACCATCGTAATATTTTTCTAGATATCCGGTTACTAAAATGAAATTAAGTAAACTAAGAAAAATTCAACGAGAGAGTTTAAGTTTCCATTGATGGTAGACGACTTCTTGTCAAGAAAAGACTTGTCCTTCCTCCTATGTGTGATCTCGAACAACTTGTTATAGGTTGGCTGATCATGTCAAAAACATGAGATATTCTAAAACTACGGTTTTAATAATGTTATCTAATTAAAACATATACAAATCGTTAAAGCAATTTTATAAGATAAACACACACACACACACAAAAAGCTAGATTCGCAACACACTCCACATACCACAGAAGAAAATCATAAATCCAAGCACAACACATATACAACTTAAATTTTTAACATGTAATATAAATATATAATGCACCTAATTGCACATCATTGGGTACTCAACTGAAACCGATTACATGTAGAACTTTTGGTCAAACCGTAATTTTTACTTACGGTTCGTAAGTCAAAATTACGCTTTGACTGTGAAATTACCAAATTGCCCCTGTGTTGAAATTTCAAATTTTACAGTGAACCGATTGATTGGTTGTCAGCTCCGATCGATCGGTCTGTGTACATTATGTAAAATTTTACAGAATATACACACACATACATACACATCTCTCTCTCCATATTACCCAAAATTTGCCATTTTCGTCAAAAACCATCCAATTTTCAACAAAATCACGTTTTCTTATTATAACTCTCTATTTTTATCACCCTAATACATATCTTTCAAATCAATTCAAACTAAAATTCATTGATTTTCCCCAAATCAATTCGTATTTTTTTTATAAAAAATTTCTCAAATTCAATAAAATGGTTCGAGAGAAAAGCTCTTCAAATGCGACTTCTAAAGATATCGGTTCCTCCGCTTCTCGTTTGGGTAAGTCTTCTAAAGCCGATAATTGTATATCGAATAGCACAATTGTCAATCGTGTCTATTTAGATTATGCAAGTTTCATTCGTAAATTTCCGCTTCTTGAAGAGAACATCGGTTTTTAAAATTGAAAAAACTTGATTTTTTTATCTAATGATATATATATTGATGAAACTTATCAATTTTATCAAAATCTTATTGTTTATGCGAATGACAATAATGAGCTCGAACTTTCAACCAAAGTCAATAAAAAGAAAATAGTTTTTTCTGCCTTTCAACTACGCGACCTCTTAGATTTAGAGTCTAGTGGCGTATCAAAAGCCGAGAAAGTCTTAAATAGATGTAATTTTTCAAACATGTTTGAATTTCGTCAATCCGTGTTTCACCCCGATCATCGTGGAGAGCCAAAAACTAATGGTCTCCACTTTCAAAACAAAATCGTATTTTTTGTTGTCTCTAAAATTATTTTCTCTCATAGCTCAAATTTCACCGATGTTACGGAAGATAACATTGTTATTCTAGCTTGTATTCAAAACAAAATTAAATTGGATACCGCCATCCTAATTCTTAAAACAATGAGAGAAGCCAAAGACTCCACAAATCACTCTCTTCCGTATGACTCTCTTATTACCTAAATTCTCAATTCTTTTAATATCAAGTGCAAATGCGCTAAACTCGAGTCGATTAGTGTTCTTGAGTCAAAAAATCTTTCGCAAATGAAAATTCGTGTCATCGGTAATAATATTCTAACTTGGTATGGCCGACTAGTTACCGGTATATTCTGTAAAAATTTACAGAACGTTCAGCCGATCGATCGGATGCCAACTCCGATCGATCGGTTGGTAAAATTTTACATAATGTACACAGACCGATCGATCGGAGCTGATAGCCGATCGATCGGTCCACTGTAAAATTTGAAACTTTCAGCACAGGGGAATTTGGTAATTTCACAGTCAAATCGTAAATTTTTTTACGAACCGTAAGTCAAACTTACGATTTGATTTTTTTTTACGATTTGAGCGTGAAAACAGATAAATTGCAGTGGAAAAATACAGGCTCTTTCAGTATACTATAAGAGAGAGAGGGGGGGAGAGAGAGATGTATAAGTTGAATATTAAGTTCAATTATAAGTTGAATCTACAATATACAAAATCAATTGAAACAAAGAAAAAAAATGTACATGTGTGTGTATGTGATGCGTGTTACAGTGTGAGTGGGAGAGAGAATAGATCTTACACTTGCCAAGAAGTAGAAACGGAGAGAAGGCAGAGGATAGGGAGGCGCCCAAAAGAGAATAGATCTATTCTAGACGGATGGTATTTAATTTGTTCATTTCCCTAAAACACTTCACTCGTTTTTTAGATTTTCGTTTCAGCCCCCAATATTTCAATATACCGCTCAAATTTTCGTTTCAGCACCCAAAAATTTTGAAAATTATTTCAGTGGTGATAAGTAGAAGTTATCTTTGATAAATTAAATAATTTCATAAAAGTAAAACTAACATAATTAAATTAAATTGAGAGGCCCATTATTTCACATACTACATGTTATTTTGGTTACAAACTGGTTAATAAAGATATTGTATATCAGCAATTATTGGTCAAGAATAATTAAAGGCTAACTTGTGTGTTTAGTCGTACACGTTAAAATATAAACCCCACAATGAAAAAATATTTTAATCATTATTTCTTTATTAATGACTTCATCAAGTACCAACTATGGGTAAAACTTATAAAATATTAGAAACACTTTAAAAAAGGTTACAAGTTACTACAAGTCAATGGGGTACTTTAATTCAAGAATACTATTAGTTAGAATATCGTTGTAGTCGACTAATGATGACTAGTCAACAAATTCGTTATACACTTAACGTAAACACCGTATTTAATGTTATTTTGCTATGTTCATACTTTAAAATGTGAAAATATGTTATCATTGACAAAATAAACCACATATGACTTGATGTCTTAACTTTTAGTTTCAATTACTCCTTTCAACTACCCCTAACTGGCTAAATCTTATTAAGTTATTGATGTTTTTAAATGCAACCTAAAGTAAATATTGAGATTGTTCCTATTTTCTCTATTGTACAAGGAAAACTATAAATACTAATAGTTATTTAGTTTCAACTATCACTAAATATTAGTAGATTGTATATTTGCTTGAATGAACTACGAAAGAAAGTAAATATTAACGTTGTTAATCTTTTCTTTATTGCACATTTTTAGCTTCAAGAAACTTATGCTAGTAACTTCTATACAATTCCATTTCTATTATCAATTAAAGACAAATATTTGATTATAGTAACATAATTTTATGTTGCTAACGACTGTGTTGCTAAATTGATGTTAATTTTGTTGCTAATTATATTCGAAAAATTTGACAACTTTGTTAGTAACAAATTACGGTGTTGATAATTTTATGATGCTAAATAGTTGGTAATTTTGTTGTTAACTGGTTCCAATAATTTATGTTACTATTATGTTTGTTTCTGTTGCTGATTAGCAACAGAATTCGCCTCCTTTTTTTTAAATTTTTTTTGTTGTTATAATAACTATTTCTTATAGAGTATTATAGTATTATTTCCATGGGCGGATCCAAGTGGGTGATGGGGGTGTCTTTCGCTATCCCGATGACGATTTTCAATATTTTTTTTATATATGTAATTAAAATTTTTTTGAGATATATATATTGATAATCGCGAGTTAAAAAAAATAGTTTTGTATAATACCCTGTTTTTTTTTGGATTCCACCATTTTTTTACACCGCCCCCGGAAGGTTCCGCCCCTGATTATTTCTAACCATTCTTGTCATAACTACAGGTGATTTAATCATAATAAATAACGAAAAGCTCCTACTATGGCAGAGTTTTGATTATCCGACAAATACCCTACTCCCTACTCAAATTTTTTCCAGAAATAATTCTGTAATTTCTTCAAAAAGTCAGACTGATTATTCATCTGGTTTCTATAAGCTTTTCTTTGATAATGACAATGTTCTTAAACTTCTCTATAATGGGCTCGAACTCACGAGTATTTACTGGCCCCACCCTTGGCTTATGACTTGGGATGCCGGTAGAAACCCATATAACAACAGTAAAATCGCGGTTCTAGATATTTATGGTCATTTCCTGTCTTCCGACTATTCAAAATTCATTGCCGATGATTTCGGTCAGGGCCCCCACCGGAGACTGACACTCGATATTGATGGTGTTCTCAGGCTGTATAGCTTGAGATCCACCGGTAATTGGACTGTGACTTGGCAATCAACATTTGAACCGTGTATGGTCCAAGGGATATGTGGACCCAATACTATTTGTAGCTATTTTCCGGATAAGGGAAGGGGATGCTATTGTTTACCAGGCTATGAGAGTAAGGATCTTATTGATTTGTCTCATGGGTGTAAATTGAGACAAAATAATTATCGAGATGGTTATGAGGTTGAATTTGCTAATGTCGATCATGTAGAATATTTTGGGTACGAGTATGATGTTTTCACAAACACTACTGTGAAGAGTTGTAAAGAGAAGTGTTCAAATTCATCAGTATGCAAAGGATTTATATTTAAATTTGTAGATGGGGTTTATAATTGTTATGCCAAGTCTCAGTTGCTTTTTGGGAAACATTCGCCAAATTTGATCGGATCACTTTATGTAAAACTAAACGTTTCTCGAGAAAACGGCACACTACCCTCGAATCAAGCTATACGAGAAATGAAATTAAATTGCTCTGGAGGCCTAGACCGATTATATAAAATTGATAATCGAGATAAAATATTGGACTTTCTTGTCTATTTTGCCAGCGGAATTGGTGCTCTGGAGTTACTAATAATATTTACTATAAGTACCTTTATTTTTAAAACTTCTAAGGAACAAGATCGAAGGGGAAATGGTTATTCCCTTGCAGTGTCCGGATTTAGAAGATTTAGTTACTCGGAATTGAAAAAGGCAACTGTAGGTTTTAGTGAAGAAATAGGAAGAGGTGGAAATGGGATTGTATATAGAGGAGTTTTACCCGACAAACGTGTAGCGGCGGTAAAACGACTAAACGACACAAATGGTGGTGAGATGGAGTTTTTAGCCGAATTAAGCATTATTGGTAGATTAAACCACATGAATTTAATCAGAATGTGGGGATATTGCATTGAGGGGAAGCATCAGGTTTTAGTATCCGAGTATATGGAAAAAGGGTCACTAGCCGAAAATTTATATTCAAATAAACTTGATTGTGAACATAGATTTAACATCGCGGTTGGTATAGCGAAAGGCTTAGCTTACTTGCACGAAGAGTGTTTGGAATGGGTTCTACATTGTGATGTTAAGCCTCAAAATATATTGTTAGACTCGAATTACCAACCAAAAGTAGCCGATTTTGGGCTCTCAAAGCTACTAAATCGAGGGGGATTGAACTCAAAAATTTCAACTATTAGGGGGACTAGAGGGTACATGGCACCGGAGTGGATTTTTAATCTCCCAATTACCTCAAAAGTTGATGTTTATAGCTATGGTATCGTAGTGTTGGAATTGATAACGGGAAAGAACCCAATGGAGGAGCTATACAACATCGAAGGTAACAGTGAGGAAAATGGGAGAATGGTGAATTGGGTGAGAAAAAAGACCGAGAAGGCGAGTTTGAAGGGATTATCTTCGTGGATCGAAGAAGTTATGGACCCGAATATGGTGTGCGGTGAATATGAGTTTAGTAAGATCCAAATTTTAGTTGGAGTTGCTATGCAATGTGTTGAAGAGGATAAAGATGCTAGGCCTACTATGAGCAAGGTTGTAGAGATGCTTGGAAGTTATGAAGATTAATTCACTTATGGTTTTAGTAAAATGTGATTTTGCAGAAAGTATTTTTTTGTGACAACTGAGCATGTCTAGAAAAGCCATATATTTAGATATTACTTATTAACATTATTATTCAATTTATGTTCCATTGTTTCTACTTTCCACATTCTCATCACCTTAAGAAGCAGGTTTTCCATTGTAGTGAATAAAGCAAATGACTAAAGAACAACTGCGAAACTAAAGGCGAACTTAACCTCATTTTTAAGCCTCTAAAACTAAACATGTAATCATGAACTTGATCGACTATACATACTCTTTATTGGTAGCATCTTTTAAGCTTTGTCTCTCAAACAAATTAAATAGCAATATTTTTTTTTGGTTTTCCTGGATTGCAAACTTAGAGATTTGAGACACTGTTAGTCCAGCTTTCTTAAATCTTAAATCAGCTGACTTATATGCTTTAAGTTTTGAACAATAAAGTCTTACGAACGAGTCTTATGGTGTAAAATCCACCTCCACAAGCTTCATCATAATAAACCTGGCCTCTTTATTCTGTTTTTTTTTTTTTGGCGTAGCTAAAATAATCGACAACTTCAGAAGCCAAATGCTTACTGCTCCTGGTGTAAATACTCATGCACCACTTTCTCATAGCTTTAAGGACATGAGGTTGCATCAATTATAACTTCTTTTGTGATTAGCACACACCTCGTTGCAGATTAACGCGAATGTGAGTTACATGAAATACTAGTATTGACTTATTGGTGTATATAAATGATAGTTTTTTCATAGATCATCAATGAGAAACCATCCCTCGTATGTTCAAATCAAGACACCTATGATCTAAGATATGAAAGTAACGGAATCTATGTCCAGTTCAAAAATTGATAACATAATTATATAGATTAAGGAAAGAAATTAGAAGCTTGGAAAATGGACAATGAAAAAGTCTCTTTACACATGGGATTTCCTCAGAAAAATTGTTTTAGGTAAAACCTGCTTATTTTGTTAAAAAGAGGCGGAAACTCCACGGAAGGATACTTAAAAATTATCTATTAAAGCTAAAAAGATCATACAGAGTTGGAGTGGTTACTGGTAAGAGGCTTAGAGGTACAAATGACAGCATAAGTGTCTAGAAATTAATACACATGATAATTCGTGCTACTAATGCCTGAGATTAAAAACTGCACTTTAAAGAACCAATCTTTTATTATTCAAGAAGGGGAACAAAATCCTAAGATTTTTATAAATTCTGAAATGTCCGATTCTAATATTAACAAATTCATTAATTCTCGACTCTAAAAATTAGTCACGATTTTGCTCTTCAATTTGCTTTAGTGGTCTATATGCTATCTCTATTAGATAGAAATATGGCTTTTTGCCATTTGACAAGATTCTAGGAGAAGCTATAGTTGTTACATAATGAGTCAAGGAGTATATTTAAATGTTATCAAACTCGGAACTCTCTTGTGTGATCTGATGAATTTTCCTTTTGTTTATTTCTATCTTTAGCTTGCACGTTTATCCCAATTTTTTGACCGAGTTATTTCAAGTATAGATCAGCTTGATAATAATATAGTGATATCTTGCCTGCCAGGGATTGTGTCTTTTAAGCAATTGAGTCCGGAAACACAACAATTGTTTAGTAAAAAAAGAAAATACGGGTATCTAAGGGTTTAGAGTTCGGAAACGTGTTTTTTTTTTAATTACAAATTTTATTAATCATGAAATAAAATTTTTATTCAGTTGTAATTTGTACTGTGTTAATAATAACTATAACTAATTATCAATCAGACACTGGACTTAATTAAATATATGTTGCCATTAAAAATTTAATTAATTAATTTAAAAGTACTTCAAAAAAATATCAATTTGGGGCAATGACCGAAGAGTGCGATGGAGCAATCTGTATCAACAAAAACACACCTAATTGAAAATAAAAATAAAAATAAAAACAAAGAACTAGATCAAATAGAAAAAAAAATAAAAAAAATGTTACCAGTCTTGTCTTGCAAATTTTCTTTGTTTCTTGACGATCGAAACATAATTGAGCGCATTTCCTTTACCTACTATACAAGTAAAAAGTGTAAAAAATGTACGAAGTACTTGTTTGGTAAACCAAATAGTCAAGTTTCTACCACAATATCACTTTCTTGGACTTTCATTTATAGACTAAAGCATTAAACAATGTACTCCCACGACGACAAATATTGGCCACAAACCACAACAAGTGTAAATAAAAATCCAAGCTCAATTCAATATGGTTGGTTTTGTGGAAAATAGAAGTCTTTTGGCCAATCTTTATTCACATTCTAGAGTTAAATACAAATCTTTGACTTGTTCTTGAACATATGCTTATTTTATACTAATTGTCTAGTTTGTGTGCTTGATATAATACTAAATTGAAGAGAAGACCTAAGAGAACCTCTGAAATATATAGGAGTTATTCCAGAAAATGTACTTGTGGTTTTTCTACTTCTAAATGTTTCATTGTCTTTATGTTTGAATAGAAAAGGATTTTGAAGATCAACTACAAATACCCACTCAACACCCTTTCTCAAGCATTCATTTTTTTCTCGTTACTCCCAATTGCAGCATATAAACCTCTCTTTTTTTTTTTCACCAAAAAAAATGGCTTTCACTTTTCATTCTATCCCACTAATGCTTCATTTAGCCATTTTATTCCTTCTCATATCTTCTAGTGCCCTGTTTGTCTTAGCACAAACTCCTAATTTGAGCATTTTCACTGACAAGCAGTCCTTACTTTCTTTCAAGTCATATATCGTCAGCGAATCATCGCCTCATCCTCTATCTAACTGGGACCAAAATCTATCACCATGCAATTGGACGGGAGTTTTATGCAATAAAAACCAACAACGAGTCATCGGTCTTAATCTTTCTAATATGAGGCTGAATGGTTTCATTAGCCCACACATCGGTAACTTGTCCTTCCTTGAATCATTAGAACTTCAAAATAACCGATTCACAGGACCAATTCCGAAGGAAATGAGAAACCTTTTTGGGTTAAAAGTCCTCAATATGAGCTCCAACGAGATTCAAGGTGTTTTACCACAAAATATGAGTATGTGGGTCAATCTCAGATCACTCGATTTGATGCAAAACGAGATATACGGGAGTATTCCCCTAGGTATAGCAAAACTAAGTAATCTCAGAGTTTTAAACTTTAGACAAAACCAAATTTCAGGCCAAATCCCTCCTTCTATAGGCAATATTTCGTCGCTTATCGAATTAAATCTGGGCACGAACATGCTCAGTGGGTTCATACCAGGTAACGTGGCACGTCTTCGTAGTTTACGACTACTTGACCTCTCCATTAATAACCTCACAGGAACAGTTCCTCAGGGTATTTACAACATGACATCTCTAGTCCATCTGGTCCTGGCTTCAAATGATCTGACGGGTAATATTCCCTATAATGTCGGCATTACCCTCCCAAACCTACTTAGTTTCGTTTTCTGTTACAATAGATTTACAGGTACTATTCCAGGGTCATTGCATAACCTTACAAATATTCAAATCATACGTCTAGCAGCTAATTTACTGCATGGTACGGTGCCTCCAGGGATAGGAAATCTTCTGGAGCTACAGATGTATGTTATTGGATACAATAACATCGTCAGTAAAGGGGATAATGGTCTAGATTTTCTTTCTTTGTTTTCGAATAGTACCCATCTCGAGTACCTCTCTATCGGTTTTAATCGTTTAGAGGGTATAATTCCCGATAACATAGGAAATCTTTCCAAGGTTCTCAAGAAACTGTACATGGAACAAAATCGAATCTATGGTAATATCCCTTCTTCCATAGGCCGTTTGAGCGGTTTGGGTGTGTTATCTTTGGAGGAAAACTCGATTTCTGGTGAAATTCCACATGAAATAGGCCACTTGCAGGGTCTTATGCGGTTGTACGTAGCGGGAAACAATTTATCTGGTAGAATTCCACCTTCTTTAGGTGATCTTGCAACGTTAGTTGAAATTGATTTATCTAGAAATGAGCTTTCTGGAGCTATACCTTATAATTTAGGAAACTTGCAGAAATTGCTTTTAATAGATTTGTCCAGTAATAAGCTTATCGACAGCATACCAAAAGTGATTTTCAATCTCCAAAGTCTTAACATGTATTTGAATCTCTCGAATAATTTTCTAACCGGATCTTTACCTTCGGAAATTGGGAAACTAACTAGCATTGTCACAATTGATTTCACTCGTAATAGTTTATCTGGTGCAGTCCCCAATTCTATTGGGCAGTGTAAAAGCTTAGAGAAACTTTTATTGGCCAACAATATGTTTTCAGGTAATATACCAGAGACTCTACAACTGCTACAAGGGCTACAATTTCTTAATCTGTCTTTTAATAATCTGGAAGGAAAAATTCCTCCGGGTGGAATTTTTGTAAATTCTTCTAAATTTTCACTCGAAGGCAACCCAGAAATTTGTTTCCATTTGAAATGTGGTAAACGTAGTAATCGAAATAAAAAAGTAATATTACTTTCAGTCTCAATCGCTATAGTTCTAGTATTGAGCTTTGCATTTTCTTTGCATTTCTACCTAAGGAAAAACAAAGCAAAAGTCGTGTGTTTGTCGCGGTCCTTTGAGAAGCACCATCGATTTGTCACCTACGAGGAATTACGTATAGCGACTGATTGTTTCGGGGAACAAAATTTAATTGGAAAAGGGAGCTTTGGGTCTGTCTATAGAGGAGATCTCAGAGAGGGAAATTCAATTGCAGTAAAAGTTATAGATACGGACATGAACGGATCTTGGAAGAGCTTTCTAGCTGAGTGTAAGGCGTTAAGGAACTTGAGGCACCGAAATCTGGTGAAACTAATAACGACATGTTCGAGTATAGACACAAGGGGAAAGGACTTTCTTGCCCTTGTATATGAATTAATGACTAATGGGAGCTTAGAAGATTGGATTTTGGGGAAAAGGAGACATAAAAATGAAGAGGGGTTAAATATTATCGAGAAGTTAAATGTGGTGATCGATGTTGCTAGTGCATTGGACTATATGCACAACGAGTGTGAAAATCAAGTGGTGCATTGTGATATAAAGCCTAGCAATATTCTTTTGGACAAAGATATGACTGTCAAAGTTGGAGATTTTGGGCTTGCAAAGATGGATTTTAGCGGAGATCAATCTTCTATCGCCACTACAAATGGCCTCAAAGGCTCCATTGGCTACATACCTCCAGGTTCTTTTTTTTCCTAAAATTCTATATTAATAATCCCACTGTCAACGTACTATTTTTCTGAGGCTCTAGCCTCTATTAGACAGCAATTCTCTTTCACTACCCATAAAGCTATGGCTGACGGTTTTCTAATGCGATCTAGCGAATGATTTAGAAGTTAGAATGAATTTATTCATATGTAACTGGTTTTATCGTGTATTTTATTGCTTTTCTGTAGCATTACCTTTATTAGTTATAATGAAAATTCATCAATAATGCATAGTTCTGATTCCAGTAGTTGGTTTGATTGCAGCATTACGCAAACAAGTTGAATTTGCTGAGATTCAGAAATAGCAAAGTTGATTCTGCTTATCTGCAGTTTAAAAATCCTGAAAAAGGCAGTTTTTAAGCTGGCTAACTAAATGAAACAGAAAAGGCAAAGCTACAACGAAACAGAGATGTACGATACTAAGCATTTGCATCCGATTTTGTTTCTAAAACAGTAATTACGTCACTTGGAAGTCATTCTATAGCAGCTTAGAAAGGAAGTTTTTGTAGTGGAATGTTGATAAATTTGTTGGCTTATGATTGATGTTTTTCATACCACAGAGTATGGTACTGGACAAACGCCATCAATTGCAGGAGACGTATTCAGCTACGGAATTACACTGTTAGAGCTTTTCACTGGTAAAAAACCAACAGATGAGATTTTCACTGAAGGATTAAGCCTAAGAAAATGGGTGGAACTTAACTTGGCCTCAAACATAGAGCAAGTGTTGGATCCTAATCTGTTGACAAAAAATCTATCTCAAGCACAAACTCACCATTGCTTACTCTCAATCTTAGGCATTGGGCTTTCTTGCACTGTTGAAAATTCGGATGGGCGAATTTGCATTAAAGATTCTCTGTACAGGCTTAAAGCTATAAAAGAAACCTTTTTTCCTGAACGGAGAATTGTAAATAGACAACTATAACCTTGATGCCGAATAGAAATTGTTTTCTGTAAGCAACTGTTAGGCCCACCGCAAGTGATCAGATGGTTATGATAGCGGATTGTTATGGGAAACTGGAATGATCCAACAATAAACTGTTTTATTTTGGTGACGGACTTTAGGAGTTCGGCTATTCTGTGAGGCGTCTGTGTGTGAAAATTATGTATGGGAATTCTTGTCGGCCCGCAATTTTGCTGTTATTGTATAGGAACTGATGTACTGATGTACTTCTATAGATATGATTATAGATAATTCATTGTATGTCGCATCTTTTTTAACATAATATCTGAAACTTATTAGTATAAACTACTACTCTCAGGTGTTCTTATAATAAAAGTAAAGCTAATTTTATGGTGTCACAATAATTTGTGTAGTGTATTTACAAATTTTTTGTGTGTATTACTAAAATTAAATAAAAACCACTACTAGCTTACTAATTAAATTACTTGTTAGTTGGTTGGTTAAAAGAAATTTCATTTTCTTAAAATAGGCAACTGTGTTTCATGGTTAAGATCATTGATTTGAATTACATATTACTGTCCATAAGAAAATATTCAGTTTTCTCCTGCATTCATCTGTCTCCCATTTTCTTCCGTTCAAAAAAATCACCAACATATTCATTCTACTTTCCTCTCTATTTTATTTTAAATTAATGCATAACTATATTCACCTGGAAACATGACCTAGATGCAATAGAAAACAGAAACATAATTTATGATATAATATAGAGAAGATTACACAATGAGCACGTGTGCATCCCCACGTAAAGGCGGTGGGAAATTGCCAAAGGGAGACGAAGAAGCTGCCAATCTATTATCTAGACTATCTCCCGAAAAGTTGTCTCCCTCCTTCAAGAACGACAGATCTAAAGAGAGGAATAACATCCTTACTGTCAGTATCGAGACCGTCCCCTCCACCTCCTACAACGATGTCGTATCACCCCCATTCTCATGGAAGAAGCTGTGGCAATTTACAGGCCCGGGGTTATTAATGAGCGTAGCTTTTCTAGACCCAGGGAACCTGGAGGGAGATCTACAGGTGCTAAATAATAATATAGAGTAATTATGTAAATAGTGTTTATTACATAACTCAAAACTATATGTTAGTAATTAGTCATCTAATAATGAGGTTATGAAATAAACTGCGGTTCCATATAGGATATAGCAATATGTATGGTATGAGCTTATTTTAACTTTTTAGAATTAGTTAGTAAGTTCTAATCTGATAGAAATGAGGAATTAATTGAAATATGTTTACATCAATTAATAAGTTTTTTGTTTACACATCCTACTGCTACAAATGCTTGCTAAAAGATTTAAGTAATCGAATGGGACATTTTGGTGCATTTTCAGGAATTTAAGTTTTATATTGGATAGAAACTTAGTTTCAGATTTTGTAAAATGTCCGAAATAGTCAATGTTTTCATCTCCTAATCAGAGTGATAATTTAATAAATCTTTTACAAACAATTATATATATTAATAACAGGCGGGAGCGATAGGAGGATACTCGCTGCTGTGGCTGGTGATGTGGGCCACGGCTGTAGGTCTGATGGTCCAACTGCTGTCTGCTCGGCTTGGGGTCGCCAGTGGGCGACACCTGGCTGAGCTGTGCAAGGAGGAGTACCCGTACTGGGCCAGTATCGTTTTGTGGATGATGGCTGAGGTGGCCCTTGTGGCAGCAGATATTCAGGAGGTAATTGGGAGCGCAATTGCGATAAATATATTGAGTAATGGGGTTGTGCCTCTGTGGGCTGGTGTTTTGATCACTGCCTGTGATTGGTAGGTATGCTAAATTAGTTATTGTTTAGTTTTGGTTTTTTTTCAATCTATACATTAGGTTTGTATTTCTGTTGTAGATAATGTATTGTTTTATCCTAAGTTGAGAAATGTTGTAGGAAATGTGAATTTCAAAGTAACGTGGTTTTCATCACTGCCTGTGAATTGGTATACTTGTTTGATGTTTTTTCACATTAAGTGTTTGTGTAGGGTTTGGAAATCTGCAGAAAGTCGTTCCTACCATGGTTTCACTCTGTTGTTGTAACAAATATGAAATTATGTGGTAGCAGTTGAGTTTGCAAATTCAAAGAACCAAAACAAAGTTTACGGCAACGCAATTGATTTGTTCTACAACTAGTATTTCTTGAAAGGCTTCTAATTTATTTCTATTTTGTTAAGAAAAGATTGAGATAGAAATCAGGTAAGATACAACATCTGCAATTGTTGTTCTTTTGCAGGTAAGATACAAAGGTGCTTTACCCTTAAGACTTGAATTTAGAGAATGGGAGTTTTCTTGAAGTTGTTAGCACTTAAAAACGATGATCCATTTACACTTGATTGTTTTTGTTTTATTTTTACAGTTTCGTGCTTTTGTTCATCGAAAGCTATGGAATAAGGAAACTAGAAGCAGTTTTTGCGGGTCTTATTGGTATGATGGCGCTGTCATTCGCGTGGATGTTTGCAGACACAAAGCCTAGTGGAAAAGAATTAGTAATAGGTCAGATATTTTCGCCTTTTCATCATTTCGATAACAGTTTCCATGTCTGGAAGCCAAAAGATATACCACATGAAATACTTTGATCAATTGTTTATCAGAATAGTTCTTTATAAATTTATCCAGTTTCGACCAGTGGAAACTTATGTTCAATTTTTCAGAAACCATTTCTCTCATGCCCAATGGAATGAGCAGGATGGAGTTTATGTTGGATAGAGTATTTTAAAAAAGATAGGCAACTAGGCAAGATTAGAAGGGGAAAAGGATAGCTTTGAGTCAAAAAAGTAGAGAAGCGGATTTTTCCGGCTCAATTTTGGCTTTCAGAATACTTACAAATGATCATTTCATGCTCTATTTATACCTAATTTAAATCCCAAATTTGCACCAACTATTAACTCAAACAAATACTACCCTACAGACTACTTCAACTCCTAAGCAAATGAGCTGGTTCATTGTTAGAACAGATATCTAGGTTCATCCAGCTTAAAGCTTCGAGTTTTTCAGGCCAAAAACATAAAATCTCAGTTTTAACTTCTAACTGATATATTTAAAAAGCTGTCTTCGAAGCAAAAGCTCAAAAAAAAAACCTATCACTTTTTCTACGCTGATAAAGCTTACGGTAACTCTTGCAAAAACGCTTTAGATACGCTTTCGCTTTTTCAAACATTGTTTTTAGGTAGATATGAAAAGTCTAGTTTTCAACCAAAAAATAGAGCTTTAGAAGGCTGCAATCGAGCAAGGTAATATATGTTTCTATTTCAACAATTCATCAATTTTAGTCTCAACTTTTTGAAAACAAGAACATGACTAAACAATGTAATTACAGTAATGTTGTTTGTATTAAGTTGATTCATTATTAAGACAGTTGTCATCCTCCCTTTGCAGGTCTTTTGGTCCCAAAGCTTAGTTCAAAAACAATACAACAAGCCGTAGGAATTGTTGGTTGTGTTATAACCCCTCACAACGTATTTCTACATTCCGCTTTGGTCCAATCTCGAGACACCGATTCTAAAAACATCGGCCAAGTCAGAGAAGCTTTAAACTACTACACAATCGAGTCCTCTGTCGCACTTTTAGTCTCTTTCGGAATAAATATGTGCGTAACATCTGTTTTTGCTGTGGGATTTTACGGTACAAAACAAGCCCAAACCGTAGGTTTGGAAAATGCTGGGCGATATTTACAAGAAAAATACGGTGGGGGACTATTGCCTATTTATTATATTTGGGGTATTGGATTATTAGTAGCAGGGCAAAGCAGTACTATTACGGGGACATACGCGGGGCAGTTTATTATGGGAGGTTTTCTTGATCTTCATTTGAAGAAATGGTTGAGATCGTTAATATCGCGAAGTTGCGCCATTATTCCTACTATTATAGTTGCTATTATTTTTCAAAGCTCCGAGTCTATGTTGGATAGTTTAAATGAGTGGCTAAATGTTCTTCAGTCGGTTCAAATTCCTTTCGCGCTAATACCTCTTTTCACATTAGTATCGAAAGAGCAGATCATGGGAGTCTTCAAAATCGGACCGCTTATGCAGGTAACTTTTTAAACAGATTATGGTTTCGTTTGTTGTTATTTCTCAATAAATGAAAACAAATAGAATACTTCTCATCAATTCGATGCCACTCGGTATCTATCAGTGTTGCCTGAACCATAACTCAAACAGGACACATAACCGTATGTCTAAAGCCCTCAAAGCTCAAGATTAATGAAAGTGCGGTAAAAAAAGATTCCACGGTTCTATTCTACTAAGAAACAGGTTTCAAATTTAACAAAAGGAAACTTATTTAAAAAAATAAAATCAAACTTATTTACATATAAAAGGCCTCATTTTAGCAACTTCTTTTAGGCCACACAATATATCTAGAAGGCTTTGTCATCTAAATGTAGCAACTCGTACTTCTAAACTTTTTGTTTTTTTGTTTTGTAGAAAACAGTATGGACAGTAGCGGGGCTAGTGATTGTGATAAACGGCTATGTGTTATTCGACTTTTTCATGTCCGAAGTTAAAGGATTACTCATGGGCATTCTAGTATGCATGGTTTGTGTCGCCTACGTGGCATTCATTCTGTATCTCATTTTATATGGGTTTCATCTTCCGTCATCGTGGATTCGCTTGAGAACTTCTGAAGGCCACGAACATGCGTAGAAGTTATAGAATATGCAATTTCAGATTAGGGGCATATCCTTGTTAATGTTGTATTATAGTTTAGGCAGCAAAACTTCTGTTGAAGTTTTCTTGTAGTCTTTTTTCGTTACATTATA
Source organism: Primula vulgaris (assembly GCA_963920805.1). Lineage (NCBI taxonomy): Eukaryota > Viridiplantae > Streptophyta > Magnoliopsida > Ericales > Primulaceae > Primula > Primula vulgaris. The sequence goes on from OY987216.1 coordinate 18,269,951, forward strand.
GAATGAATTATACAGATCTCAGTCGTAATGTTTAACTAACAAGTAAATGTTTCTGAGATAGGATTAAAAAGATCGGCTAAAACAATTTTGTACGAACTGTAGAATGTCGGATAAGTGTATAAAAGTACACAAGTCGGTTGCTGCATCCCCTTACACTTTGATAAAAATTGATGTGAAAGTAATTTTTCTCTTTGTATTCCAATTAAAATCTTCAAAAATAATCGTTTCATCGCCTCGCGTATATTATGAAAAAAATGCATACTATAAATTATGTAAAAAAAAAAAATATCATATTAAATATCACTCTCCCACATTTGAACTTTATGCTTCGGTCATGTGTAAGAATTAAGATACTAGTAGATTTAAATTACACTTTTCACTACTACAAGTAATATATGTTCTTGTGTTAGCATTTCAATCTTCACTAGTACGAGTGAAACATTTAAATTCTATAATTAGCATATCCTTACTTCTGAGACCCATTTGGAAAAAGATAATGCTCCAATTTTCTCCATATATATGAATATGATACATCAATTAATACTATAAAAAAAATCACAAAAAAAAAGGAAGCATGCAGTTAATTTTCTGACTTTCTCCATGTATCTTACATAAACGAGTGGGTAATGATTTACTACCAAATTATATTCTTGCTCACATAGAAAGAAATAGTTAAATTATCATAATGTTTATAACTAAAAGAGTAATAAGGTTTTTCCCATTTGTAGTAAAATACTAAGGCTCAAAGGTCAAATGCGCATAAGGCTATCTATTTTCATGCATGTTCCCACTTAACCGTTCTGGCTTTAAACCTTTACAGACTATAAAGCTGCCATTTTCGTAAAGATTTTTGTCCACATATCAATTGGCATCTTCTTCTATGTTATACACTATACATATTTTATTTGTACATTATCCTTGTCGCATTATCCTTGTGCATTATAGTATTACTAATGGGGTTAATTAATTCTTACATAAATGGTTTTCATGCCTTTCTGATTTCATATGTTCGATTACACAGTATCAACATAATTCGACAAGGATGTTTTAAATACTTTCGATTATTTAACTCGTGTATGTACTTAAAATTTATTTTATTTAAGTTGAAAACTATGAACAAACACCGTAATGATTATGAAATCTGAAAAAAAGTAACTAAGCTAGAACTGATCACAAAACCAACCATCTTTTGGACAAAATTAATATGTCAACTGACTATTAGCATTTCAACTGAGGTATCATATAGAGTTTTATTCACAACAAACTTTTGCAATAAACTACTAGTACTATTTGTTTTGAGAATGAGAAAATATACAACTACTCCTATCTAAGCATCTTGCTAATTTCAATATGTTTGATAATCTTTGGCATTTTTTTTTACATGTGAGTTGATTCCTTTAGTGGAGTTGTATGGTATGCAATCTAGAACCTTTTGACTTCTCGTTTTCTGTTCAGACCAATTTTGGCTTTTTTACAATGCGTATATGCATCATATACTGTATGTATTATATGTATGGTCTACCACATTTTTGGTCACATCTTACCCAATAGATTGGACAAATCATCACTGGTTTTCTGCTATAGAATACAGTTAGCATCGACTCATGAATACATACATCATTTTCTTAAGAGTTTGACATAATCATTACGTACTGTAACTTTGAGCGTAGGATACCAAGCACAAGACATGTTTTAAGAAATATAATTTCAATTTAAAGAAAATTTGACTTCATGTGGATTGTATTTATAGAATACCAAGGATTTTGAAACCAAAGATATACGATCGATCAAGCATGTGCACTCCTTTTCTTTCCTCAGCTGTAGCAGAACACTAATTTGCCATATAAACTTGTTAGCTATACATTTCAAAATAAAATAAAATTTGTTAGCTAAAACTTCTGAACTTTTAATGATAAGGAGTAACTTTAAGTTTGAACTTTGTAGCCTAGGTCCACATTTACGTTACTCATCAAATAATAAATCAGCCTCTTTACGAAGCATGCTCAAGTACAATTAGTAATAGATGACAAATTTCCAAATAATACTTATAAATATATTTAAGACATCTTTTCTAACTATCAATGATGAGTTTTAAACATAAAGAATAAGCAAAAGTTGGAGCATTAGTCCATGTTAGCCAATGGTGTTAGTCACGGATAAACTATAAATATAGTGCATTAGTCAACTTAGTTTGGTATAGTCCATTCAGTGAACATCCTGCCTGCCTCATTGAAAAATGAAAATTTGAGAATAGTACTATATACTAATATCTATATGTACAATATCATATATTTTTTAAATGTAACAATATAAATATATAAAGCGAGATAGAGAGTTGTTGTGAGTGGAAGTGGATGGCGTGATGAGCGCTATGATTTAATTACGTGGCGTTTGCTTTAGCATGGTTATTGGCGGCTCCTTACACATAATTTCAATTTTATGAACATTAATTCAACTTTTATGCGTAGGTCTTATCACTCAATTGATGTAGCTTTAATAATGCATATAAAAGTCTAAAATAAAGCATTATAAAAGCCTTATTTAAATCAATTACATATATTATGATGAGGAGCAAGACATTTTTTTTTTGACAAAAAAAACATCTCACACCAACTTCCCTTATTAAGCCTCATATCATCTATGTAGTCAAAATGTTACTCAAATCTAAATAACATGTTTCTTATAATTTTTTATTATACTTTTTGTTGGGTTTTACTCGTTATTATATAATTACAATTAATAACTTAACATTTAAATAATATAAAAAAATGAATATTAAACACTTTTGAAGATATAGGGAAATTATAAGCAAGCTGTTGTTTTATAAATGAAAAAAATGAAATGAAAAATTCAAAAAATGTTAGTTTTCTCCTCAATATAAGGAATATTATGAGGCACTTGTAGTACTTGCTCTAAAGTCTTAATTTTAGAAATCCAATTATCAATTATAACATCAGTTTTTTTGTTTGACATCCAAATATCGAAGTTTGCACCTTTAATCTCACCATTAAAAAAATTCGTTTTGAGTTGATTTCACCATTTAAAATTTCTTTTTTTGTATTACTAACTTTGATCAATGTCGGAATGCTACAAAATCTCAACAATAATTGATAGAAAAAGTGGGTGTGGCGTCATTTTAGGGCTCTTACTAATGCGTGTTTTGTTCCTATTAGTGCTTGTTGGACGACACACTTATCGTTACCTTTTAACGAGACTTATATGTCCCCGACGGCTAATAAGTGTTTTTATAAAATATCACACTGTTCATCCTATATTTTCAAGCTCTACCCATCGTCTCAATATAAGGGGTCATAACTCTGACTATCAAGTCCTTCTACGGCTAATTCAAATGCATAACCAACTTGTTCGTGTTTGGTTTTTTTCCTCCTCACCCGAAAGGCTTGGTTGACATCCCGGTTAGAGGCGATCATCTATTCGAAATAAGTTATTCAAAACAATCAAATATTCTTTTACCGTTGGATAATGGTAGATACATGTGATTAAATGAATCCGCTCTTTCACCATTTTCTCTTTTACCCTCTATATGTCAACTAGGTAAGCCTGTGCCTAAAGCCGTAAAACGATAAAATATGAAAGTCAGTACGCTGCCAATGACCTTGTTTTCGGTCCTTTAATTTATTATTGAATCAACTGACGGTTTTGAGCGTACGAATGATGCGTTACACAAAATTGTTGCCGAGTTGACATTAGTCAATGTATGAAACCGGCTAAATCTTCGTCATTCTATAGGCAACACCTTATTTTCACTAATAGACGATGATTTCTCAATCCGTCGAGTGGAAAAGACTTACAGTGTTTGATTAACAACTTTATTTGATTTTTGTTACTTGATTTTCATTTTTATTGCGTATTTATTGTTTTTTTGGTAGTTTTCATTTCCTTACAGTGTGTTTATCGGTTATAATAAAACTTTATATTTTCTACGTTTCAATGAGATGGCTGTGATAAACATCTCCATAGCCATATAGTTGTGCTTTAGTCATTGTATCGTACTATAAAATATGTGTAACAATTTTATTACTCCTAATATTGGAGTAATGTTTATGCATGTGTCTCCTAATATTGGTGTCTTGCACGTATACTACTCATAGCTTTCAACCACAAAAAAGCTAGACATACTATAATATAACTAAGACAGCAAAAGAGCCATCATTAAATTTTGACGCAAATTTGTTAAGGTGTAAAAAAATGTAATACAGACGATTCTGTTCTATACAGAATTCGAATTATTTGTTAATTTTTGGATTCCGATAGAAATCCTTTCCTCCTGAAAGTTGATAGTTTTGTTGTATTTTCTTTTTTGGTTCGTCCAAGAAAAAACGAACTGAGAGTTTATTTTCTAAACCATATGTTTCCTGATATATGGTTCAGAAAATAAAGTAAACGAAGAAAAAATAAATTGAAATCATTTTATGTTCATGTGTTTAAAATGTTATAAAATCAAGATAATTTTTTTTAAAAAAATTAACTTGAAATTATTTTCGGGTCAAGTGTTTGTATTCGTATGTAAATACTTTCCTCATGAAAGTTGATAGTCCCACTTTTTCTATTGGACATTTTTATCCTTATTAGTAAAGTTGTTTTCATTTACTTCCATTTTTAAAAGTAAAATGTTTTCTCTTATTTTACACATAAATTTTTTTTCACGTTTTCTTTTGTTTTATTTTTCACTAGTTTTCTTATGAAGCAAAAAAATAAAAATTCATTTTTTTATTAGTTTTCCCGATTAGAAGCACATCGTTATCAATGTAGAATTTTTCTTTTTCTACTTTCTATTTTTATGATTGATGGTATACAACTTTACACTGTTATAGGAGTATAATACACACTGGGTAGAAAGTAATTCTTCTACTCCAATCAAAAAAATATTAATGGGACCCGAGAGCCGTTCCAGTTTCACAATCATATCAGTTTGGTCTCACCAGATAAATACTTGTCATCTACTTGTCCTGGTTCAACGGTCTATACAAATTTATATTTTCTTTATATATAATTAATGAGTTTTATTTAAAAAAATCTTATACATCAAATTCACAAACAAATCTCTATTCTTACAGAATATTTTATAAATAAAAAATAAATAGTTCTTCTCGTCAATTAAAAATCAATAGACTCCACTTTAACCATATGTATTTTATTCCTCAAATTATGAATTTTATATTAAAATATAATGTTAAAATAGTTAATTATTGATATACGTGATGTTTTGATGAGACTATAAAATGTACATGACTTTATAAATACCCAAAAGTTGAATTTTCACTCTCCATTTGAAAATAAAAAATTGATGAGCCTGATGTGAATGTGCTAACCTACACTTCTCAACCAACAACTAACCCTTTACAAGATAACAAACAGAAAACGATTTAGAAAAATCAAAGTCGGCCTATTTATATGATTTTCATTTCCAGCTACAATTTATTTTATGATGCCATGACTTCTTAATTTTTTTAAACGCAATAAACTGAAGCACTATTAATTGAGAACGGTCATTACTGCATCTCGTCGCCACTTAATCCATTACCAATGCAGTCGAGGAGCCACTGCTTCCATCGTCGATGTATCTACTGACTTTCGTAAATGAGGCAACTAAGTCCAACATCTAAAGCATTTAGTTTTGATTAATTACCATGTGACATATGATGTTTTGAAAAGTAACACCTAAGTACGAAACTCGAACACTTTGGAAATGATGCAAACTTTAACTGATATGTCGATATTATGTTAAAGTTTTTTTTTAAATCGGTTACCTTTTCGAGATCTATCACTTTTTGATATTTCTGATATTTTTGGGATTTTGTTGACACTTTTGATGAGGTTCTTCTTTATATTTTTTTCCTTTTAAATTTTTATTTGTATTAAGATTGTAAATTTATTGGGATTTAATTTATCATATTTGTTTATCGTGGGACCATTTTTCATTTCACTTTAAACTACGGGGACTTGAAAGAACTTTTGTAAACTACTAAGGATGAGTAGTTTTAATAATAAACCTGACATTTCACCAGTATTTCGAGTAACTGAAAAAAGCAAACTCATGATATTTGCTCAGTTTCACTTCTATATTACACTTCGGAATACAACCAACTATAACATCTGAACCAATTAAGAGGTGAATTATAATCTAGAATATTAGAAGTTAAACCTCAAAATTCATAGACATTAGAATTTAGTTTCCCTGACAACAGTATAAAATACTGCTTTAGAAAACATTCTTAGTTAATCTAAATCCTAAACACTAAGGTCTCGTACCAAAAAAAACAAACACTTTCCTAAAATACACACATTCTTAGTTAATCTAAATTCTAAACACTAAGATTTCGCATCCAAAAAAAAACAAACACTTTCCTAAATATACACATAATATTCCTTGCTGTCTGTGATTAAAAAAAGAAAGCTTTTATAATAAATTAATATCTCACTTAGCTTCCCTATTTTTGTGGTTTTTTGTTCAGATTTCTCTATTTATTTAGTATTTTTGATATTTTTGGGATTTAGTTGACTCTTCATATTTTGGAATTTTCTTTTATATATTTTTTGCTTAATTACTTGTTCTTAATTTTGTAAGATTTTTTGATTTACTAATTGGGGATCTAATATTATCATATTTGTGGTTAAATCTTAAAATCCAGACCCTGGAATTTAGTTTCCCTAACATGGTATAAATACATTTTTCTAGCTTTTAATCCAAACACTAAGATTTCGTAGCAAAAAAACAAACACTTTCCCAAAATACACATAAACACATAAACACTGGAATTTCGTTTCCCTAACATGGTATAAATATATTCCTTGTTGAGTGTGACTAAAAAAAGAAAACATTTAATTTAATTAATTAAATATCTCACTTCCTCATGCTATTTGTTAAATCCCCCCAATTCCCCTTTCCCTTTCTCACTCCCACTTCGCTTCACTCTCTCTCTCTCTCTCTCTCTCTCTCTCTCTATATATATATATATATATATATTCTCTCTCTCTCTCTCTCTATATATATATATATATATATTTATCTATTATAGTACTTAAACAATGGAGAAAAAGCAAAACTTTTTTTCGGCGCTAAAATCAGAAGTAACACGTGGCCTCTCCCCATCCCGTCCACGTCACCGTAAGTCCCGTTCCGTCTCCCCATCGGGTCTCCTCCGTCGACCCGACCCGACCCGACTAACCGAGACCCTATCGGGACTCTCCCCGCTAATGGAGGGTCCAGATCAGCCCGATGAAACGGAGGGTGGAGATCATCGTCAGTCGAGGTTGGGGAAGTTTGTTAGGGGGCAGCTGTGTAGGGCACCGAATCAATCGGAGAATCAACGGTCAGATCTTAGGCTGCTTTTGGGTGTGTTGGGTGCGCCGTTGGCTCCTGTGGAAATTAGCGATGCGGGTTTGTTTGGGAATCTTAGTGTGAAGGATACCCCCATTGTTAGTCTCTCTCTCTCTATATATATATATATATATGTTATCTATGTCTAATATTGGACCATTACTGTTATAATTGAGACTAAAGGGTGTGACTAGCATATATCTGAAACATGGGGAGCGACAATGTAATTTATATATAGTGTAACTGAAGTTACTGAACAGTAGTACTTTTGAGTAAACAGACATTGTTTTTACTTTTTACCACGTGAGGAGAGAACTATTTAATTAATTATATGGAACAAAGTATAATATTTAATAAGTGTCTTGTCATGCTTCTAAAACTGTGTTATTTAATTATTTGCAATTATTTCAATTGATATTCTACGAGAAAACAATCAAGACATCAAAATTTTTAAACAAAAAACCATTTTTTTTTCTACTTAAATGCGAGTTATAAGTGTAAATTTAACTAAAAGAAAGGCAATTTAAAATAAATCAGAAAAATAAAATTTATTATAAAAATGAAAGTAAAGATTTATTATGGGACGCACTATATATATAATTATTTTTGGAACTTTTTTTCTTGCTTATATGAAATCTCATAGATAAAACCCATAGATTAAGGATACCCCCATTGCTAGTCTCTTTCTCTATATCTATCTATATGTATCTATGTCTATGTATTCAGAGCCGACTTAAGTATTCGGGTTGGCGTAACCAATTGAAAAGGTAAATTGCCTGTTAACTGGAGATGAAATGTTTAGTAAACGGTGAAATTGGACCCTTAGTGTTATGATTACAACTAAATGGTATGACTAGAATAATTCTGAAACATGGAGATTAACAACGTAATTTATATGTAATGTTAGTGAACATTAGTCCTTTCAGTAAATAGACATTGTTGATTGTACTATTTAATTAATTATATGGAACAAAAAATATTGTACATACTAGTAATTTATTTTTTACTATATATATGTATGTTTTTTCCAAAAGGTTGGCTCTGCATCTATTTATCTATATCTATATATTTATCTCTCAATTTTCTTGCTGTAGGACATCTCATAAATAAAATCCATAGATTAAGGATTAAAGTAAGAAAAGAAAGTGATGATATAAGTTCTCCATAAAAGTCCAACACATATTAATGAAACGTTACAGAATAATGTATCGGAGTAATTTATTTTTTATCAGTTGATTATTACTGGATATATGGTTTTTCTATAATTTATTACTTAGTACTTAACCTATTTTACAACATCTCGTGATGATTTTTTTTTTTGTTGAAGAAATGGTCATTTTAGTACATAGTTTGAGACTTAATTATCAAAAATCCATGTTGAAAATCTATTTCAGTGCTAAATTGTAGTTTTTGAAAATGAAGTCCGAAAATATGTATTGAATATTGAAATTTTCCTTATTCTTTAGGTCCGTCTACAAAAAATGTGATTGGCCTGTTTTTAATCCATATACTACCAGGAAGAAGTTAAATTCACTTAATCACTTGAAAATCTAGCTGAAGGTTTTTGCTTATATTGTATTAACTTTGCAAGTTGAAAAGGGTTATAGGCAAATCACTCTGCTCCGTTCTGTAGAATGGTTTTTGTTTTTAACCATTTTTTCGATATTTAACGAGCAAACAGTCCAGTTGTGTGAGTCGATTTTCGGCCATGAATTCCACTAAAAAACTCATATTATGCTCTGGTTGAAATTTTTCTGTAAAACAGTGATTTCTTGTTTAATTAAATTGTCGACAAAACATTGTTTATCTTACTGGTTCCTTGAAGTGTTATCTTAGGATTTGCCAAAATAATTAAACAGTGGACAACTAACCAAGGAATGCACCCTTTATCTGAGGTGAAAATAGGATGTTTTAAAGAGTTAATCAGGGATAAATTGAGGCGATAGTTTGCAGGCACATATGTCCTTACCAAATACTAACAGGTAGAATGTAAATGAAGTTTTGAGTATGATTTTGAAAAAAATGATTTTGGTGTCAAAATTAGAAAATTTATCAAAACTATCCAGTATAGTATTTTGCTTAATGGAGATCTTTGGAATCAAACTTTTGGCAACAGAATATAGTTATATGTATATTTGTTGCTTCCGTTATACTGTGTTCTGAGATTGATAAATTTCTCTGTATACTTCCACACTTGTCGCTGTCCGGCAAATACTATATAGTCATATTATTTATTCGTATTATTAGATCTTTTTCAAATCATGGTATCATATACTAACCTTTGTAGTCATATGATGATATGAAATATAGTGACACATGTAAACCAGGATGAAAACAAAGAGAGAGCACTTTGATGGAATTAACTAATTAAGTGTACTATAATAATATTGTGACACTAAAAAAGAACCTGGTAACTTTTTACAGGAAACTTCATCTGCACAATACATATTACAGCAATACACAGCCGCTTGCGGTGGGCAAAAGCTCCAAAACGGTGTTCAAAATGCTTATGCAATGGGTAAAGTGAGGATGATAGCTTCTGATATAGAAACGGCAACTAAAGTCATAAAGAACAAAAACTCGTCAAAAACTGCAGAGACAGGTGGGTTTGTGTTGTGGCAAATGAACCCTGATATGTGGTACGTTGAGCTTGCTCTTGGTGGGAGTAAAATCCACGCCGGGTGTAATGGTAAGCTGGTGTGGCGACATACGCCCTGGCTTGGCCCCCATGCCGCTAAAGGCCCTGTTCGACCTTTGCGTCGTGCGCTTCAGGTAAAGTGATGCATCTTTTTATTTTCTGAAATTGTAACGATCTCAGTTAAGTCGTATATTTATAATCTGGCTACAGTGTGATTATATTTCAAAAACTGATTTTAGTATCAATGATCACTTAAGTCGTATCAATGATCAAAAACTGGCTACAGTAAAGTGTTGTCAAAATAGGTTGGCTATGGAAGATTTCAGAAATCTACCTTTTAAGAACAGAGTATTGAATAAACAAGCATTAGTTATTGTTTCCAATATACAATGTTTTTTAAAAAAACTACCGCATTTTTTAGCAAGTCATTTGTTTACTCATATTATTAATATTTTCTCGTATGCATTTTTTACGTTTTGAATTTGTATGATCTTAAATAGGTTGTTTAATATCGTAAAACTATTTTTTTTTCTTAACGATTTGAACTTTCTATATAATGAAATGATTACACGGAGATAGAAGGCAAACGAGCAACAAGCTGCGTCGCTAACCATTTTCTGAATTGCAAAACCAATTCTCTTAAACACTACATCAATAGACCTAGGGCATTACTATGACCCTTTGAACTCTACTGAGAAGTTCCCCAACGTCGGGTGCTAAGAAACCAAAAGTGTCAAAAGCGAATGATATATCTTATTAAACTATTGTATATCTTATTAAACTATTGTATATCTTATTAAACTAATGTCTATAGTTGTGTTTGACTTTTTGCATAGCACTTGCATGCAAGGCAAAAGAATGGCCTCGTTTGTTGCGTTTTTTGTTCTAGTTTTATAGTTGTTTTTGTCTTAGAACCTGGACTGCATTTGCTTAATCCACTTAAAGCTGAGCTTCTCTTAATTGTGGTCTGAAAAAACTCGAAGCTTCAACGTGGATGAGTGCAACTTTTTGCTCAACCTCAATAACTCCAGCTACTTAAAAGCTGCAATCAAACGAGTCCTATATGTTATCCCCTCTGCTGAAGTAAACTTGCCGATCATCTTCAATTTTCCTCTCGGAAATTGCTAAGAAATTTTCTGTTGGCACAATCACACTTTATCTTGAATCTTACTCTAGTCCCTGTACTTGGGGTTGTCAAATAGTTTTGTAAGGTCTTTGTTGTAGTTGTGGTGTCGCAGTCTCTCAATTGATAAAATGTACTAGGAAAATGTCATTTTCTTTCTTCAATATTACTTTAGATCAATAGGCATCATTACCATCCCTCTAGTTATGCATAAAGAGGAAAGGCATATAGCGGTTTGCTTGTCTTCTAGATGTCAAATTTTCCACTTAAATTTTCTTTTGTTTTGCATTTCAGTATTTCTATAATTTCAAAGGCATATTATACAAGATCCAGGTACATTAGGATGTATAGTCTAATCTGCCAAGAAGGTTTTAAAATAAACTCTTAGTGTCCGGTTATATACGGATTTGTACACCAGTTGTAGTTAAATTACAGATTTACAGATTTGTGTAGTTTGACCTTCCATGCTACCCAACAACTTAATAATAATAAAAGAAATATATTAGCTTAGATGTTTCAAAAGTCGGAAGTAAATTTTTATATTAAAAATGGGCTTGGGGTAGTGCAGTGATATTACCCAATACATGGTCTCAACCACTTTACATATGGGTTACAACTTATATTTACTATATAAATTTTAGTCTATAAAATATTCATAACTATATCGATTAAAATAGTTCTTACATAATTATAAATCATTCGTTCGGTTTGGTTTCAAAACGAGGAAAAGCGCAAACTGAACCGATTATATTGTTCGCTTAGAAAAATATATACTACCTTACCATTGCTACTATTTCTCGTTATGTGACAACGAGTAGAAATTCAATATTTCACTTTTTTTTGCAGGGTCTAGATCCGAGGACCACAGCGAGCATGTTCACCAATGCTAAATGCATTGGCGAAAAAAAAATCAATGGTGAAGATTGTTTCATTCTCAAACTCTGTGCCGATCCACACACCCTAAAATCTCGTAGTGAAGGCCCTGCAGAGATAATACGCCACGTATTGTTCGGTTACTTTTCCCAAAAAACCGGTCTCCTAATGCACTTAGAAGACTCATTTCTAACCCGAATCCAATCCAACGGTGGTGATGCAGTGTACTGGGAGACCACTATAAACTCATTCTTAGACGATTATAAACCAGTGGAAGGAATTTTGATTGCTCACTCGGGTAGATCAATGGTTACTCTTTTTAGATTCGGAGAAACGGCTATGAGCCATACAAAGACCAGGATGGAAGAGGCATGGACGATCGATGAGGTTGCATTTAACGTTCCGGGTCTTTCTGGAGATTGTTTTATTCCACCCGCTGAGCTGAGGTTTAGTGAGGAAGAGGGAGTGAGGCCTGCTACGGTTTATCGTGCCAAGGTGGCGGCTATGGAGAAAGCCAATGCGCGTAATGTCAATAATATCGTTTTGAGGATGGATATATAGCCATTTAGGTGAGGTTCCACCATATTGGCTGAGAAATTCGAGTTGATACATGGTGAGTTAGGTACCAGACTGATTGAGAAATTTTGATTCAAGGGTTTTGATCGTGTCTATCGAATTTGTATATATGGCATGATTATTAGCAAATTCCTCATCGTTCTGGATAGTGCTTTTGTACCAAGTCTAGAATCCTATTAATGCTTATTGAACTCATCTAAATTTGTAATTTGACATTCCAATATTAGTTACTTTAGTATTTACCCTTGTATAGTTCTCATTTTTCAATATTATTTCAAAACAATCAGATTATCTATTGACAAAGTCATTTCTGAGTTGCTAGTTTTTCGGATAAGTTTTTTTTTTTATAATCTTGTCAGCAGCTTTCCCCTCCCCCCACTTTTTTAGTTGAATCTTCATAGGCAAAGTGATAGGGAACATGCGTAATTTTGGTTTTTTGCTGTGAAGCACAGGTTGAGGTCGTTTTTGATATTGGAGTGTTCATCTATTCCTTGTAAATTACTGAATTTGTTCGGTCAATTAGTTTAACATGCCTATAATTGCTAGGTGTAGTAGCTTAATTAGAGATACAGAAATTTTTTCACCATCATAAACGAGTTCTGCCAAGATCACAAATATTACAAGTTACAAGCTTTGTCACCATATATAATTGCGAGTTCTGGCTACTCTTTCTTTAGAAAACATAAAAGATTTTAGCAAAAGAATTATTTGTTGAAATTTCCATACATGATACAACATCTCATTTGTGTTGGAAATAAGTACATAAAGAAATTTGATTTGAAAAACAAGAAGGTATTATGGTTTTCCTCACCATTTATATAAAAAAAGGATGTTCATTATAAAAAAATTATCTTCAGTTGCATTGTAAAGTTGTTGGTAAGCTTCCATATTGCTTCTACATGAGTTTGCAGCACCCGAGACGATAACCTAATTTGCGGCTCCAGCAAACTCCGAGTGGTCTGAATTGACAACAATGGCATTTCCCTTGACATTATAATTGGAAACATTTTCATATTAACAACATAAAATTCCAATAAAGAAACTACTTATTTAAATGCAAATATATATGTGTATATATATTTTACAAGTTTCATTTTTAACATGTGATAAGTGCAATGTTTCCCTTTCTTGCTAATAGTGCCATTTCTGCCAGCTTCAGCCTATTGGAAATATTAATAGGATGCTACATTAATCTTCAATTCAACATTGCCTTTATATGTAATCTGGAAAGCAATACAAGTATGTGGTGTTGACATGAATTCTTGTTTTTGTCATATTATGGACCATTTATTTTGCTTATTCTATTATCACGACGAAATCACTTCTTGAGAATTACGATTATGTTTTGAGTTAAGGAGAATAAAAGTTAAACTTAAGAACACAAGCCGTGACAAGGAAATTAAATTGATTGCATCATTTCGGTGCTACTTCGGTCATGCTCTAAGTTTTTTTTTTTTTTTTCCATTTTCATATACATTATGGTTTTTCCAAGGTCCAGAAAGCTGTTGAAATTTGGCCACATACCAGAGCTCAAACGTGAAACAACGTCAACCAAAAATTCATAAGATTTCCTCTGTTTGACATACAGCATGCACAAAAGTATGTAAAGTAACTTTTTCCATTAATTGTTTAATCAACTTGTAAAAGTAAATTCTCTAAGATTTCCAGCTTCACGAGAAATCATCATCGTCGTCGAGTATTTCCAAGTGTAGAACAAGGGTTGTTCAGGATACACTGAATTATCTTCTTCGATTGTCTGCTAAATTACAAATTTATAAGCATTTGTAAATTTGAAGAACTATCAATTGCCTACTGTGTCTTAATTGACATCTATTGCACAGAAACCCCTTTCATCTCTCACCTCAACCCCTTTCTTCTCCGCTTCTATCTCATCCGCTTTACTCATTTCCTCCATCTTCTCCTCTCATCCAAACTCCGCCGTGTCTTTGTATAGTTCCGGTTTCTCCCCTCATCGAGACACCTCTTTAAACACCCCTTATCGAGACACCTTTTCCTCTTACACCCACTCTCCCATCAAACCTTCTCTTTTTGGATCTGACTGACTCTCAAATGTTCTCCATTTGGAGGTAGCACGTTTGCAAATAAAGCATTGGACAGAGTCGATACGGGCAAATACATCTTGAGTTTTGGCATAGGCATGGGTTTGTTTTGGGTTCTCGCCAGTAGGCCTCACTAGATCGGGTAAGTATTGTGTGTTGGCAGCTCGGTAGCAACTAAAGTGCCAAATTGGTTGTGGATGCTTGCTAGGCTCCTTTTGCCTCTTTACTTGTTGTATGGTATGTCGCCTCCATCTCCTGCGTCTCGATGTGAGTTTTTTTTTTTGCTTTGCTTATTCCAAGAAGGGTCGTTTAGTCTGTGTGCCGGATCTGTCAGTTGATTTTTCTGTACCTTTTTGATGTTTTATGTGACGTAATCTTATCTCGACTTTTGATTCATAAGTATTGACGGAATTTGTTTTGGGGGTGCCGTTGTTGGCAACTCGTTTAAGTTTTCTTAGATTTGGGGATTTAAGCAATGTGATTGATTGGCTAAGTTGGATTATTTTCATTGTGAGGTTGCGCTTTTAAGTTATTTTACCACATGCATTTTCAAATCGGGTTAACTAGTGTGCAGACACCCGATGACGCATTTATGAGTTGGTGGTACCTTTTCTTTTGGGCTTCTTATATGGATTATGTTAAACGGTGCCTTCCAATTGCGACTTGTGTTCCTTTTGGTGCACCCGACAATATTTCAGTGCTTTGTATTTGAGATAGTTGGGTTTTTTTATGGCTACATTTTACGTCCTTTTTGTCTTTGTATTATTTTTATTTTGTTTAGCCTATTGGAGCTTGTTCGAGTGGCACGGAAACTCTGTACCATTGCACGTTGTTATTCAATAATAATGAGCGATTCTACCAAATAAAAATTGACATATATTGCTTATAGTATCTCCCTTATCAGTTTCATCTCTTTGAAAGAGAGTGAGGTCAGCAACGGTTAATAAATTGTGACAAGGTGGCCGCTATAGATCAAAGCGGACAAGCGCAATTATCAACTGTATATATGTAAGCATGGATATCTTGCCACTTTACTTCGGTAAGTTAGGAACTGGACTGTACGTATACTGGTCAAGGAATTTTGGTCTGATGGTTTTAATTTTCATCGTGTCTACGAATTTGTACATATGGGCTTATGGCGTGACTATTAGCTAAGTTCTCTTCTCATTCTTGAGTGTTTTGGTACTCGGTCTAGACTCTAGAATACTATTATGCGTTATTCATGATAGATTGATATCATCTGAATTTGTAAGTTAAGTATAAAATTTAGTTTCTCTAGTATATGTTTTACCCTTATACGTACAGACAGTGTCTTTTTATCCAATGTCTCTCTGTCTCGAAGCAACGTAAACTATCGAAAGTTTAATTTCTTGAGTTATCGAAGTTTCTCATATTCGACTTTCAATCTTTTGTTTTCTCTATTTTATTTTGGCAAACAACACGTTTTTTTTTATAAGCATGATTGATCAAATTACTATTGTTAACAAGAATGTAAATGGTAACCTATGTGACCGTACTTAGGAAATGCGAAGCTTTGCAAAAATTGAACCTAGTGTTTCAGTTTTTGGTTTTAGAATCTTCATTAATATATCATGAAAGGGCATATGGGCGATTTATCGACCAAATTGCCTCGGACATTTCATTTTGTTTAAATATGACTATCAGAAAGCATGCATGGTTTCATCCCGAGATATATAAATTCTTTAATCTACGTGATTCTCAATTTAATATGCAACGAACATTTTCTATTTTCTCATGTAAGTTATTATGGACATGAAGCAACAATACTAAACGTATATGTAACAGGTAAATAATAATGATAAGAAAATAGTACTGAATTCAACGAATACGTGGGTTAATCCCTTTCATGATTACGAGAGGATAATGCATGTAAACACCCTGCAATTTCTCACTGTATTTTTCTCGAAGCTCTTCTCTGCCTTAAAAGTTTATAACTTAGCAAATATATTCATGATTTTACATAAATAAGTTTGCTTGCCCTCAAACAAAAAAACTGACGCTTTGTGTAGACAATTTGCATTTCTTTCCTTTTGACTTCTTGCACTTTTGCACTTCAGGGTGCTTAGTTCTTTGAGATTTTTTGAAATCAAGAATAATGCAAAAGTACGCAAATTACCAAAATATCAAATAAATTGAAAAAATTGCAAAATTGAGTAAAAGTTGTAAGCACGTTCTACATTGATATTACACCGGCACGTGTGTGTTTTATGATTAACCAAAAAACTGGAGGGTTTTCTCGGTAGTGGCTTTTTGAAAGAAATCCCCTAGTCATTCTAGTTAGTGGTTTTGTACCAAGTCAAGAATATATCCTATGAAGCATTGCTGGCCTCTTCTAAGTTTCTAAATTGACATCCTAAATTTAGTTACTCTAGTGTTTACCCTTGTATAGTGATTAGTGTCTAGAATTGTTTTTTGTGAAAAATGTGAAGAGAGCACTCTCTACGATTGTAGAGGCTGTGAATTGTTTTTTGATATCGAAGTGTTCATCTTTCCTTGTTGACCGAATAGCTTCGGAAATTTAACAATCTTATAATAGCTTGTAGTGTTTATCAGAGATATACTTGCCAACATGCATCTGATTAATGTCTTTCCAGATATTAATATCATTATATCATTACAAACCAAATCAGGATAATGGCGATTTTAACCTTTCTTTTGCTAATATTGCCATATGTATAGTTGCTTATGAGAATTCCAAAAGAGTTCATTAACATGTTAGGAAACTCTTTCTTTAGATAATATAAAAATATAAGGAGTACTAGTTTTAATTAGAACAAGGGCAAGATTCGAGCGAAGTATGAATTTATTGAAGTGGAAATACATGATCTGCAACTTTATTATCGTCAGAACTACTTTCCGTAGACATATTATTTGGAAAAGAAGAAGAAAAGTATTATTGGTGCCAAACGTATTTGAACGTTCTTATTCTTCAGTAGTATTGCAGTGTTGTTTGCAAGCTTCCAACATTTTGTTGCTTCTTGATCAGGAGCATTCATTGTCGCATGGGGGATGACAACATAATTTGCCGCTCCAGCAAAATCCCCCGAATCCATATTTGCAGCAGTGGCATTTCCCTTCATATATTATCATTGGAAATATATACGCATTTACGGTCAGAAAATTCCAATAAAAAGACTTAATATATGCAAATGATCTATCTAAATTTAACTGACAATCAAAATGTGATACAAATATTTTAACATGAACGAATTGAGTAATTAAAAAATATAATTGATTCACTTTTTATTGGCTTTCTAAGTTCTTTCCTTTACGTTGTCTCCTAAATAAACTTTTAATTCATTAGAATTGAAAACCTTCATTCTCTTGTACGACTAATTAGTCCCAATTATAGTGTGCTTATTCAAAACCAGTTTGAAAGAAAAGTTGGTCTTCAAAGTTAACTACATGTATTTCAGTTACAGGTAGATTTTTTTCCGATAACTATTTTACTTTGTGCTACGACATGCATTGAAATATTGCCAACCAAGAAAAAATTGTTTGCCAGTCACTTTTTAGCACTCTTTTTACTTGTTGGCCTCATTTCAACCGATGCAGCAGTATCAAATAATATATAGAGAGATTTTTCATTTATCTGGATGTAGACCCAGTTTTTTGGATTTAATTTGCGTGGTTTACTTTTTCTTTTGCTGTTCATTAATAAAAAAAGTGGATTTTCCTACTTACCGAAAAAAATAAGTGGATTTCCCCAACGAAGCATTAAAAAATACGGAAATAGAATGCGAGAATTATATTTTATAGTGCTGTATTTAACATGAATTCTCTCAAGAAAATTTATTACTTATTCCGATCACAGGTGAACTCTGATTGTGGCTTTGTTCTAGCTCGGTAATTTCCAAATTTTGCCGAGCACTTGCAGGAACCACATTTAAATGCATGACAATCGAAATGATTGCTAGAAAACATAGAAGGGCAACTGCCGTGTTTCTCTTTCCTACCAATATTGCCATTTTCTATTTGCAGCTTGTTTAACAAGAATGATTGACTCAATGGAAATATGAGTATGATGCTATGATCTTCAATTGGCATGGCTTATATATGCATCTTTGACGAGTAATACAAGCATGTAGGTTTACATTAACATTCCTGTTTTTGTCATATTATGGACAATATATTTTGCTCATTTAGATGAATCCTCTCGACGGAATCACCATTCTTGCTAATCACGGCTACGTGTGTGTAAGTTAAGATAACTAAATGTTGATTGCATCATTTTGATGCTAGTCGAGTCATTAAACAGATTCTTTGACATTGTTATTTCTTTTATGAGATATATATACATTATGCTAAACTTCATTTTAAGAGATATATACAGCCAAATACTTTTTGAAACATGATATTAATTAGTCCGAGGAGAGTATTTATCTAAAAGTCTCCAACTCATCTTATTGTGCAAAACAATCATGGAATCATGCAAACTTATAATCCTAACCACCCTCAGGGTGAGGAAAATCTAGATTTGACCATTTAACTAAGCGTTTCTCAATTTTGTCAAGCATCAAGTTAGTGGGTTGGAGAACAAAGAGCATGTGCATAAGGATAGAATAGAGAACATGCTTAATAAGAACGGTTTTAGCACCAATATTAGACAATAATATACCTTTCCTACTAGCAACTTACTTGGAGCTTTTGTGCACTAAGGGTTCATACATTGTAGAAGTTAGTTTAGTGTATGGAGGGGAATTCCTAAATATTTAATGGAAAAATTCCCTTCATCAAATCTAGTGACCCTATATATATATTGCTCTTATTATTCTGTAGCATATTATGAGCGAGGAAAATTAACACTCTTAGTACTCTACTTAAAAGGTGTCCAGTAGCGAAGAGGGTATGAGAAATAGCTAGGGAAGCATTAGCATTTGTTTTGTAAGGGATTAAACAGGCATTATTGGTAAGATTTATTAAAACTCTACTTAAAAGTAGTCAGCTATGCTAAATAATAGAGGCGACAAGGGGTTACCATGCTTTAAGCATCTAGTAGAGGAAAAGAAACCAAAAGTGGTAACAGTAGGATAAATAGAGTAGTCGGCATAGTGACACAATTAAGCTTAAAACTATTTAAACCACACATCATTCGCGCTCGTTTCTCCTCAACTATTTATACTTGAAGAGAACTCGGGTAAAAACCTTATGCAAATGCATGAAAATTGAAATGGTTGTCAGAAACCATAGCAATGAAATGGCAATGTCATATGAGAATCCATCAGACTACGTCGGATTTGGGCTGTTTCGTGATAATGTCTATGTTATACTATTAACAGTTATACACTAATTTAGATCGGTTAATTAGTGTGATGGCACCACGATGGTAATTGTTGAGCCGCGAACGAGTAGAATACTAGATATTTCCTGAGTTCTTTTCGCCTGCGACTCTACGCCGAATCCATGACTTTGTTATCTCTGTTTTTACTCGATTATTCCTCTTCCGACGTGCACACTCGACAATATTTCATTGCTATGTGTAATTTTTTGAGATGAATTATATTTTTACTTACGCTTTATTAGGGTTGATATCGTTTGTTTTTTTAGGGGTGATGTTTTAGGTGAGTAGTTTATGAGTTTTTGTGGCTATGTATTTTTTTTTTTATAACCAATACAACATATACTATTAAGGCCCCTTCTTTCCTCTCTTTGAATGCAGCATAGAGTTATCCTCTTACTGACGGAAAAGGCAAGTTTTCGAGTTCCAACGATATAGTAGGAAGGAAAATCTAAGTGACAGGGAGATGAGCGGCAGGAACACGTGCATCCAAATCGAGGAAGCGCAAAAGCCGGTTCATGCGTCCCAAGTCTCCTCCTATCTAGAAATTTTCTGTCTTCGTTCGTGATCATGTTGGGCGAAAGTCCTCTGAAGCTGAAGTAAGGGATTGTCCGGAAAAGTAAAACTTAAAAACATATTATTATCAACATATATTTTCGTTTATGTTTAGTCATTTGTAACTTGTTTCGAGTACAGTGAAACTTGTATTAGCAATAATAATGAGCATGATCCTGTTTAAAAAAACAGTTATACTCTAATCACAATCAATAGGTGTAATTGTGTTTGACACTTATTATTGTGGAAAAAAAATAACTAGGAAAAACAAAAGTTGACTTGCCACAATCCAGACGAATACGATATTGAGATTTTTTTCCGGAACGCGTTTGGTTTCTAAGATTATTTACGTCTTTGGGCCTTTTATTAGTAAGTCCCGGTAAAGCTCCCAAGTGGCGTATTTTTTTTAAACGAGGTCCTCAATCGGTAACAAGACATAAAAAATCCCATTTTATTTATGCCATTGTTACTTATTTAAGGAGACTAGCTCCTTTGAGGAAATCTCTTTCTGCTTAATTGACTAAAAGGATTTTCACGTTGAGGCTTGAGCATATAAAAGTGATGTAATTTTAGGTATTTTATGGTGATATTTTTACTTGTAGTGTTTTAAAAAGCGAAATCTTAACTAAGGCGTTTTGTAAGAGATATGCTAAAAGCTTACGCTTTATAGCGGCCTAAAAATCGAAAAAGCGAGCTTTTAAAGCTTTTTTTAAGCTTTGAATCGCGCTTTTATCGAGTTTTAAATCGACTTTTTTCACTATAAAGCGTGCCTTTTAAAACAATAATTTTTAGCAATATGATACAATCGTGTTGTAGAATTGTGCTAGTTGACATGCGATTTCTATTAGGATTGTGGTGTTTGATCTTGTAAAGAACCGGAAAAAAAGTAAGAAAAATCCTCCTAAAATGAATCGATCCTTATGAGTAAATGTGACGATAAAATGAGATAGTCCTTTAGCCATTCAAGGTTTTGTTATAAGACAAACCTAATATATTTTCTTTAGAGACCTTTATATAATAGTATAAAATACTCCAAATTATTATGTTTAGGATATTGCAGATTTGTTAACACACGCTACAAAAAAATGTACAAATAATTACGGGAATTGTGACGGGTTTTGTGACGAGCCTATTAACTACGGGTTTTGTAACGGGTTTGTGATAACATAGTTAATTTGTGACAGATTTGTGACAGGATATTCAATTTGTAACATATTTATGATAGATTTTGATTTTGTGACAGTTCATTCATTGACAAGCTTTAAGTTACCAACATGTGAAACTTATTCTCAGTGCATATAAATTTGAGCAACTTGGGGCGGACTACAATACAAGAACATATTATTTTACGAACACTGTTTTTCACACAACGAACAACCCAATTCTGTTGTTAAAAGAAGTACCAATAATTATTGAACAAAGAAAAAAAGAGTTTATTGATGCCAGAAGCAACTAAAACTTGGGGTTCTTCAATAACGTCCTAAAGTTGTCGCAGGCTTCCCAATTTGCTGCTTCTTCAATTGCAACAGTTAAGATGGCAACACTGGTCACTCTGTGGACAACTGCCGAAGACGGGATTTGGATGGCAACAGATGCAACCTTCACTTATCAAACATTGGAAAAAGGTCAAGTATTATCTAGTGCTATCTTCCTGCAATATATTTTGACAATTGATATACCTAATATAGATATAATATGCAAAGAAATTTTATGTGACTTATATAGTTGGCTTAATTGCACTTGAAAGTTGAAATCGACCATCCAGAATATTAAATTCTCGATCCTTTTTGGATTTTTGGTCTTCTATTTAGGCTTAAATAGTAAGTTTGAATAATTCCATTGAACTTCTACACAAATGTACCATAAATCGGGAGTATAATCCATCACGTTCCAGATTTCTGATACATCTCATTTTTTGTGGAATGAAAAGTTTTAAAAACTAGATTTGGGGTGAAATATATGTTTCATCCAAGGGAAAAGTTTTTCTATTCCTCATATGTATATCAGTTACTAAAATTAACAATTAAATATAATAAAACGTGATATTTTTATAGCGGTGCTGTGATTTGCTCTAATTGGGAAGGTCTAAAATTGATGTATATAGAAAACTGCTGCACGCGTGGAAAAAATCGTGCCGCTAAATTTGTATGCAAGTGTTGCAAAAGAGAAAGCCATTACTAGTTCTCAGGCCAGCTATACTTTGATTCAGGTTTGATCCCTGTTCCGGGACTTGTAGGTAACGAGCACATGCAGGAACTGAACATAGATTCATTGTAACCAAAATGATCGCCAAAAACCATATCAGTATAACTGCAAAGTTGAATTTTGTTGCTAATATTGCCATTCTTATCACCTTGTTATCAAGACAAGAATGATTCGCTTATGAAAATTATACGACAATCTTTCACTAGAGCCATGACTTATATAAGTATTTAAACAAGTAATACAAACATGTGATGATAAAAGTAAAGTGTAATATTTTGTGTTTCCTTATCGCCATGGGCAATATGTTGCTTTTGAGTTTATAATAAATCTCGAGGAAATCTCCATGCATTATCAATATGTAAGGTTATGTGTAACTAGTGTCATATACTAAGATAAAGTAAACGGTGAAAACAAAGGAGCGAAGTTGATTGCATCATGCATCTAATGCTACCTAAGGTCATTTTTTTTTTGTTTTTTTTTTTTAAAAATTTGCTTAGGTCATTGTTAAACACAGTTAATTTCCAATGTGCCTCTATAACGATAAAACACGATCATATTTTACCAGTTGTCTTTGTCTAGAGTATTCGTAAATAGTACGTATCTCTATTTTCTAATTACTTGTTGATTTGAAATCTGTATTGATTTAAATATTCAAATGTATATTTTTGATAGAAATCCATAAATTCATATTTGAACTCTTCATTAATAGACTGGACCATGCATATAATAACTCCTGGATTTAAAGTACTCCAACAAATAATCTACTCCGTTTGATGGATTCAATATATATCCATACCCTTTACTGATCTCAAATCACTATATGTATTTAATTCAGAAATGCAATCAAAGAGTTTATTTCAAAATTACATTAAATCTATACTTATTTGCAACGTGCTTAATTGAGTGACGACGATATATATATATATATATATATATATATATATATATATGACTTTTTTATACATTCTGAAAGACTCGCTGAGTGCCACTAAATTTAGTTTGTACGTATATACTTTATGATTGGTTCAGTTTGTCCGGTTTAATACGGAACCAAACCGTAAAGATCATGTCTTGGATAGCTCACCAAATATTCCAATATAAACAAAAATATTGTCGTCATACTTTTACAAGCTTGTGTGTTAGGTAGCTGAGCAATTAAAGTGTTAAACCAAAATGATAGTTTAATACTATACTCAAAAGGTCGGAACAGTGCTTTCGATAAAAGTAAAGGTTTTCTTTTTATATTTTAGTGACCTATACTATAAAACCGTTTTTATTAAATCAAATATACTTTCATTTTTTTTTTCTTAAGTCACCTGTATCATCAAACCATTTTCATTAAGTCAACTCTCCGTCATTTTATTCACAGAAAGTTAAACATGTGAACTGCACGTGAGCAACTTCCGTTAACGGCATATACACTTTAGTCATTTTCTCTCTTAAATGAATCAGATAAAAAAAAACATTAAAAACAGTTACCATCGTCTCTCTTATCTTCTCTCTCTATATCTATCTATATAGCCATAGATTTCATGATCAAACCCAATTTTGAATTAATTTGTGTGCGGATTAGTGGTTTCTGACTCGATTAGCTCAGAAAATGAGTTGTGTTCTTCGTAAAGGCTCTAGAAAGTATATGAGATCCGCTGGATATTGTAAGTGATTATCTAACTTACAATTTTATTACATTTTTTTTTATGTTAGATGAGTTGTAATCATGTAATTAATTACGTTAATTATATATAAAATTATAAAAAAATCACATACATCTGTTATCCATGAGATACAGAGAAAACAATTTTTTTTTTAAGATAGAGTGAGCTTTTAAGAGAGAAAGAGTTTGCAGTGTTTGGTTTGTGGTTTTAATGGTCAACAATGTGTATATATATGTTATATCTATATTAGGTGGGAAACTGTGGTTGAAAATGAATTTTGAGTGGGAAAAATGCTGTTTAGTGTTTTGCCTTTCAAAACAGGGTTATATATGTAATTGGTGAAAATAGAGGTCACGTGCATGTCACGTGTTTAACGTTTTTGAGTGAAATGACGAAGATGTGACTTAATAAAAATGGTTTGATAGTACATCTGAGTTAAGAAAAAAAATGAAAGTATAAGTGACTTAATGAAAACGGTTTGATAGTACAGATAATTAAAACATAAAAAGCCAAAATTAAAGGTACATATGATGTATAAACAAAAACAAATATCATTATAATTCATACATTTTGGGAGCTTAAGATGGTCTCTTTGGAGATGTCATAAAAGTAGTACTCCCTCTGTCCATAAATAATAGATCACTGTTCTATTATCATAAGAAAAAGTGTATTTAACATCATAATTTTTTTTCCGGTTATGTTGGTAAAATGGTTGTGGTTAAATTTTAGCAACAATTTAGCAATAAATAACAACATAATTTGTTGTTAAAATTTAGCTACAACCAGTTTGACAACATAACCGAAAAAAAATTATGATATTAAATAAATTTTTTCTTGTAATGTATTTTGTTACGTCGTTAAATAATTGACCACTTTTCATTTTCAGTAAAATAATCTAAGTTAAATTATAATTCTATCCTTCATATATGTAAAATAATCTAAGTTAAATTATAATTCTATCCTTCATATATCACACACAAAATTATGATTTTGTTGTGAGTCTTATTAGCTCAGTATATATATATTATATAGGAGACATAGAGAGAACATAGAGAGAGGGAACAGTAGTTCTTTATTCATCAGAATGTATCAAAATAATGAGACCCTAACCTTTTTTATATACTAGAGGTTAGGGTTATACAAGCTAGAAAGCTCAACTTAGGCCCACTATGAGTAAGGCTCAATAGTCCAATAATAACCTACAACACTCCCCCTTTGGACATCTTGAATTCTTCATCTTCGTGCAGTCGATCTGAGTCGAGTTCATTCGCAGTGCTAAACACATAAAAACCTTAGGGACGGAAAACCCAGTGTGGGACAAAACCGGTACCTAGGAGAAACTGTGTAGCCGAATGATATAGGCCGAAATATCATGTAAGTAACTAACCACAAAACAGTGTGCCTCATCAAAACCTTACCAGAGCAAACCCAATGGGAAAATCTCTGATCGAAGGAAAAAGAGTGCAACAATGGTAGTAGTAGGGGATCAACCACAAAACATGTGCCTCATCAAAACCTTGCTAGAGTAAACCCAGTGGGAAAAAATCTCTAGTCGAAGGACAAAAGAGTACACAGTGGTAAGAAGTATACAACAGGATACTTCCCCTAATTTCGGCAATCTTAAGTGAGATAAGATGGGAACGTGTCTCGCTAAAAACCTTGCCAAGGAAAACCCAGTGGGAAAAAACCTTGGTCTAAGGACAAAAAGAGTACACGAGCATGCGACTGGATGCTCCCCCTCACTTACACACGACAGGGTGCGAGGATTTCGACTAAGTAGTAATTAGTGCAATAAGCATTCACCTGGATGCTCCCCCTCACTTGCACACGACAGGGTGCGAGGATTTCATATTCCAAGAAAGAGTACGAGCATTCGACTGGATGGCTCATTTACTTGCACACGACTGTATGCAAGAAAATATAACGTGGAATAAAACGAGCATTCGACAGGATGCTCTTAAACTTTATATGCGAAGATTTATTTCGGCAAGAAATGCTAAATAGCATAATCTAGTCATGTCTCTCTTGATCGATAACAACAGTTGTCCTCAAATAAGACAAGTGTTTTATCTGGATCGTGAGACAGAGCATATGTAGTTCAAATATGGCTAATACGAGCTCGAAGCCATATACACTCTCTAGTCGTCTCATAGAGCACGAGTAGATCAGAGTGATTCGTTTGGAGTCATTCCAAGACCTCCAAGATATTGCCTTATTCCTAATGGTAAATACAGACCATGTTAGGAATATCCCTTATGCGGGTCTGATAAGTAACCAGCATCGATATAACCGAAAAAGGGTTGCGTTAATTTGAGTACCGAAGGGGGTAGATACACTCGATGACGCAAATGGGATAAACTAGCCCAATTCCAAAATTACCATAAGGTAAGGGAATGTGTATTTAGTGCCATTTCGATGGCAGCGTGTTAGCGCGATGCTGAGTCGAGCTATACCATTCACAGCAGACGAGATGTTCGTCCTAGCACATTAGACCAAGTACAATGATGCGCTTATTGTACTTAGATATGAACATCATGGTTCAATATCTCTTCATCGTCTCATCAGGGACGGACTAGGTCTATATCAATGTCTAGTGATCGAACGATCATGGAAGAATCTGACGACTTAGCGTCATAATAACTAAAACGTCAGGACACCTTCTGGGTGTAGTCTGAATCATGGACTTAGATTCAATCTTGACGGGACTCGATCATCAGGCCGAGTCACTACCGTGCCTCCCAAGATCCTTCATCTCGAAGGCAAATCCAAACATGGATCGCGTAATAAAACACGCAAGGGCATAATACTTGTTCAAGTATCCCAAGCTAATCAAGTACTCACTTAGGCGGGTATACCACATCCGCTCGGATTATATTAATCCATATATAGTGAACGTATCAGTCAATTGAGATCGTGTTCCGTGGTCAGGAACCACTTGATTCAAGCATTATGAAGTCACCCAGGGACTTTCATCCACATCTCTAGTCTAAATCCCCACAGAGATAAGATCGTGACCACAATCACATGCTGCATAATCAGTTTTCCGGAAACTACTAAACTGATAAAGTAGAGGACCGTTATAACGTCAATTACGAGGAAATAAACCATCTCGTAATCAATTCCAAGGTGTGAGAGAAGCCTTGTGCTACTAGGCGAGCATTTTAGAATCTCATTATTCTCATCACTCTTCCTTACGAATAACCAAATAAATGAACTCGTTTAACATTGGTGTTGTTGGAGCTACAGGTCCGAACACAGTTTCGCTAAGGAGTCTACTTGGATTGTAAGTTTCCATTAGTCCAGTCTATTCATCGTTGACTTCAGGCAACGGTACATGGTTCCCTGTCATAATTTGCTCATATTATCAGTCGTCACCGAATATATGAACAAGTAATCAATGACAGTCTCGTTTCGCTTTAATATCGTCTAAGATATCATGATCGACAGATATTACGAGATTCTTAGGATGAAGAGGAATCACACATCTCTGTGATCCTTTATAATCTCGTGCGACAAACGAGTTTCAGTTCACTACCTCTGGGGCTGAATGAATTAAGAACCGGTCAACTTTCTCATATCTTAGGAAGGACGACAGACTGACGGCCAACGGCAGCGTCCTTTGCTTGGCGGGTTCGGCCAAAGCAACGTGTTACGACAGGAACACGGCGTCCGACAGGGACGTCTATCCTTGCAAGCATTTTGCAGCAGGTATAAATGATCTCGTGACATCTCATAAAGTCATTAAATGCGTCTGGCATTTAGTTAGACTTGAGGGAGTCTATGCACTTACTTATCACTAAGTGCAGTTTTGGGGAACAAGCTAAGACTGAGTGGGTTATGCAACGTTACTTCATGTCGTTCCTTATCAACGGTAACGTGCAAATCTCCCCCTAACGACGGGGAGAACAGTCTTAGCGATGTCACTTTCGCATATCATGCGGTAAGGAGATCGCTTGCCAAGGTTATTCTATCAAATGATAGGCAGGAGATTCATAATCGACTTATATCCCCTTCAGAGGTCCATATTTTGAACGCTAGAGCGGCTCAATCAAAATATTAATTAATCACTCTAAACACGCGTTAATATGAGACTTCTGGCTCATAACCAGTAACCAGCTGGTACACATATGGTGTTTGAGTGTCTATGGGCCTCATAACGGACCAATGCAGCAAAATAGCATAACCCCACACGGAAATATAAATCTTGGTGTGCAAGACCAAGAAATGCGTGCAATCATTTACAGTCGCATCATCAAACTTTCCGTGAGTCCATTTGGGTCTGAACATAATCGACTGGATGTTCAATTTCAATTTCAATTTCCAAACTCAAATAATTCAAATCGAAATTTCGATTATTACTCTTCGGAATTATCAAGTCGACTAGACTTTTCAGGATAATCCGGATCATGAGCCATCAACTTAATGATAGGGCTAAAAGTTTGGAAAGTGCTGCATTTATGTGGACAACAATAATCATGTGACTTTATTGTCGATGCATCAACCATAACCATTTATATTTATGGTCCGTCATATGGTTGGATAAATCCACAATAACTCCTTCAATTCTTTACAAGAATTCTACGAGTTCATTTCGTGATCTTTACACATACTAGTCTTTCAAAGTGAGCATTAGTGGCATTAATTTCGGATTAATCACGAAATATATCCTCAAAGAGAATCCAAATGCGATGCGATTATAAATCAACTATCGTCTTTTGACCCGGGAATATCTCATCCGATCAATGCCATAATATCAAAATGCTCTTATCAATCGACGACAGGCGAATGATAGTACAGACAATCATGTCTTAGCATCTAAATCATTTATCATTCGACGACAGGCGAAATGATAAGGTAACTTTAAATGCTTTAAAGAATGTGGTAGCAACCACTTGAAAGACATTTCAACTCCTCTAAAATACGCTTTTGGTCGTATTGAATGTAGACTATGTAAAGAAATTTTAATTCTTTCATGAGCTATTACCAGATAACACTGGTTTTCTCGAATATTTTATAACTCAACAAGGTACGGCAGGACCTACATGAGTATAAGACCTCATATTTGACAAATCAATTTGGTTTTACCAAAGATTTTGATTTGGAACGACAGGTCCAGAATCGTTGTCACTAAGTACTCTTTTAGGCAAATAGTTGGTGAAATTTTGTGGTACACTGTTACCTACTATTTCCATAAAACCAACTACACCACAAATATTGCCTAAAATTTCATAATTTAAAATTTGGTCACATTTGTTAAAGGAATTTGCTCAAAACAGTTTAAATTATTTCGAGAAATTTCGTAAACAGGCAAACCACAATTCAAAAGTATGGTCCAAATGGAAAATAATAATCCAAATGTAAAACATAATCCAAATGAGCGAAAAAATGGCTCAATGATTTATCAAAATCAATAAAGAAAGGTATCAAACTCATTTGAAACACAAAATCGGGGGTCTCAAGAGTTTCCTTTCAATTAACTTTAACCACATTAGCATCGGTTTTTCCATCTTTAAAATAGTTGTGAACTATTTAAGGAGTAACCGTGCATGACATTTGTCTTTATAGCATAGAGTTGGCTCTTTGAGCATTATCTCTTGTTTTGTGACAACGGGCCATATTGTTCCTTTCAATTACTGTCTTGGAGCCACAGATTTTCGATTTTGACGATTGTCTAAAATCTCGCTCGGCTCGGCGATTCATCGGGATTGCGACAGTTCGAGACAAATAACACTTGTCTCGGTTCTCGATTGGTGGAAAAAAATATACACGAAGAGCATTAATATCAGGCAAACAATTCGCCATTGACCCAATAGGATTAAAACTACTCAGCGGGGTAATTTTCTTATCCAATAACAGATGGGCGATAAAGGAACATGGTGAATATAAATTCACGATACTGCTTATAGAATACAATTTCCAAGCTAGTATTTTGGTGAAGGATAGCTCCAATATGTCAATTTCAGACATTTGTTCACCATAGACGTCATCACGTCTCAAATGTGGCGGCGGAATAAAATCAACTCCTTAGCATTCATCCCGAGGGTAACAACAAACTCGTGTTTTACTCATCAAAGATGGCATCCAAAAAAAATTTTGGCATCACATTTTCACACATCAGGGTGAGTAACATGTGGTGACGGATTAAAATCAACTTTTAAACAGTCATTTCGCAAGTATGCTTTACGATTTTTCTCATCATAGATGGCATCCAACATGTGTTGGGAGTTCTGGATTATTTATCATATAAAACGACTGGTTTATATGTTTATGGTTTGCACAAGCATAAACTTTATTTCGAAACGACAGGTTCGAAAAATAGTTTTGCTTTTAATGTGAATAGGTTCTCATTGATCGAACAACAGGTCGATACAGAGACACCAATTCGGCGAAAGATACATCACTATATAAACACACTCGGAGAAATTATTATTTAGTCAACCCCTTTCGGTAGCTCTACTTGAAAAACGACCAGGAAAGACGGTGAGGGTGGAGGGCACGAATGCCACTTAAAACCCGACCTCATTAGGATATCGACTTCCGCCTATATCTTTCCTAGACATCGTTTCCAAATAGGTGAGCCTATTTAGGGAAGATTCATAATTTTTCCAACTTAAATGTGAATATATATGATTTCGCAAATTTACATATCTTATACATAACAGCAGTAATAATATTACATGACAGTAATTATTAACATGGCAATTCATAAATTAATTCAATTAACATGCAATGTTATTTACTAGCCAATTAATCAATTATCATGTACGTATTTATGTTAGATATGGACCGAATTTTACACATGGGAACACATATAGTGTTTTAAATGTAACATACATACTATATGGATTAGTACTGTAATTTGATTAAACTACATTCAGTTTTTACAGATAGTACATAAGTATTAGTGATTTGCATTGTGGTCCCTACTATTTTCGAACTGACAGATTTTGTTTTACAGATTTATACTACTAACAATTCAAATCACAGTCGTCAAACATCATACGTAACAATTGAACATGCAGAACCTACGTCTTTACTAATGCATACAACTAATTTCAATATAGTAAGACGCATGGGCCATGGGCAGGCTATTTATCAATATCACATGGAATTCAATCTAATATTGAACAATTTCTAGCAATAGATAGTTTAATGGGACGCATGCAGTTGTACTACTATAGGGTTTGATTTTTATAGATATGGCATGACATATTAATGATGGTGCAATTTTTAATGGTGAATAAAGCAACCAGTTTATCAATTCTAATTGCAGTAAAATTAATTTTATTTATGTCAACGTGCAGTTTTTTTTTCTTTCCTGTCACAGGTATGATCAAATAAATATTATTTACCGTACTCCTGGTATGTTGGGGAAGACCGATAAAAAAAACCCTTCAAACTTTGGCCGCATGTATATAACTCAATTTTCCAA
Organism: Primula vulgaris; assembly: GCA_963920805.1. Taxonomy (NCBI): domain Eukaryota; kingdom Viridiplantae; phylum Streptophyta; class Magnoliopsida; order Ericales; family Primulaceae; genus Primula; species Primula vulgaris. The sequence continues at coordinate 18,301,709 of OY987216.1, forward strand.
CATAAAAACCATGGTCTTCGGACAAATACCCAAATCTTATATCTTTACTCCAATCTCCGCAAGCAAAGTGCTGATAACGTGTTGTATAACATATTAGCTCACATATATATGTATATAGATATATAGAGAGAACATAGAGAGAGGGAACAGTAAGTCTTTATTCATCAGAATGTATCAAAACAATGAGACCCTAACCTTCTTTATATATTAGAGGTTAGGGTTATACAAGGTAGAAAGCCTAACTTAGGCCCACTATGAGTAAGACTCAATAGTACAATAATAACCTACAACAGATTTGATATTTTTTGTTTTATTGTTGACATTATTGTAACTTCACAGATTCTATTAAATTTCATTCACTACCAAACCTATTACTCCATCCGTTCCCAATTAATTGTCCATTAGGAAACTACGTGTAATTTTGACCGGACAATAACTTGTATCAAAATTATCGGAATGAAAATTTTCAAAAGTTAATCATATAGTTCAAACATTATATTATATGATTTAGTTTTGAAATTTTTCATTTCGAGAATTTTGATACATGTTATAACTCGATTAAAATTGGATGTAATTTCGTAAAGAACAATTAATTGGGATGAGTAATAAATAAGCGAGGGATGGAGTATGCGTAAGTAGCCAGTTGACCAGATTTTATATAAGGAGTCCTTTGTCTACAGTTTCAATTCGATTTATCAACTCTTTGTTTAGAATTTTTTTTTTCTTTATTAGTATAAACCCAATGATTGTCTCGTATCATGCCTTCTTGAAGCTAGAATTATAACATCAAATAAAACCTTACTTAATAACTTGAAAACATATGTAATACAATTTTATTCGAAAGAACACAAAAATAGCAACCCAAAACACTCCCAAGTAACGGAAGAGTTGTTCAATTATAAGTCCCCGCCACGTTGCGATACCAAAAAAAGCCACCGGAGATGAGTAAGGGAACAAAAAACTCGAGAAAAGCCACATACTTGGGCCTCGGAGTATCCTTGATCACGAAAGCTTTCATCTCTGTGTGCTTCGACTCTTTCCCAGAAACATCATTAACTGATTTCGAGTTCCCATTTTCTAGAATTTTGTGACCTTGAAGGTAACCAATTTGGTACTTTAGAAGCAGGTTTTTGGCAGCTGCGCTATGGCCCACATCTTCAAATTCTTTTGTCGCGTCTTTACCCGCTGCCTCGACAAGGATTTCTTCTCCCCCTGGGTGTTCTTCTAAGAACTTTGTCACATCCAGCACCTTGTATAAACTCAACAAATTTAATCAAACATCAAAATAATTTTAAGCAATAGCAAACCAAGTAATTAAACTGTAGTCGATGATAATTCGATGGAGTCATAAATTTCGGTAATAAATGTTTTTTTTTTCTGGGGGTAAATGCCAAATGGAGTTGGTTAGATAAATTTTAATACAAGCATAAAATGGAATTACAAGTATTAATATCTATTTAATTATAGTTTTTACAGGAAAAATATATATAAGGTCCACAAGACAGAAGACCCCAATCAACTACGAGGATAGACAAAACTTTAGCGCTTACGTACTGATCATTATCAAAATATTGTATACTTTCGAATTCTGTTATCATGGTAAGAGCCGTTGAGAATGTTAGAAAAATACCAATTGTCTTTGAAAAATCACAAACTATAAATACTATTCCGTTACTCAAGCCTTTTTGTGAATGTAATGAAAAGAAAGTACACACACTAATTGATGTCTTACAGAATACTTAGAAGTATAAGATGTACGTAAAATTTTAACTGAGAAACACTCAATAATAATAATAAAAAAATTGGATCCCTTGCCAAAAATATATTAAAGAAAAGGAAAAACAAGGAAATGGAAGAATTACCATGCCATTGATGACAAACCAGCAATCAGTCTTTGACTTGTGCTGAGCAATTTGAGAAAGTGTGAAGATTTTAAGCTTTTCCATGTTTTCCCTCACCAAGTTTGTATTCGAGTGAGTTGATTAAGCTTCAAATGTCTATATAAATATATATATAGAAATGTACACACTCATGATGGGGTAAAAGATGGTTGACTGTTTGTTGGACCATGGGAGAAGGGTTGGTTTCTTTAAACTTTGCACATGAATATCTATCACTCAAGTTTGGTGATGTAAATCGCACTAATAGTCCATACAGTTTCTTTAGGTTAATTCATGTTTACTCTATCAAACTATGGGTTCTTAATAATTTACATATTTATTATAAAAATTAACAATTTGCATACCAAACAAAATATAATCGATCAATCAACAATCTGATGTCAAATTATCAATGGTTAATTTATGTTTACTATACCAAACTATCGGCCGTTAACAATTTGCATACTCGACTACAAAATTTAATAATTTGCATACCAAACAAAAACATAATCGATCAATCAACAAGCTGACGTCAAATTATCAAACAGAAGTTTGGTCACGAGCCTGCATGTGACCTATTGTCGTTACAGCTCAGGGGTATTTTGGTCTGTTAAAAAAAAACGTATTCTGTTTATTTTATATTCTCTCTTATATACGATCAAATTTGGGTAAAAAAATAGCCCTCTAGTTATGTCTCACTCACAAATCTCCAAATCCCTCTCTGCTAAATAAATCAGGGTTATTTAGAGTTATTAAGTATAATAAAAAATTTGGTGAACGACAGAATTGAGATTTAAATATGAACTGAAAAGTTCACGAACGGATAGCCCCTTTAGAAATATGGTAAATCAACTTCTTTATCAATAATAATAAATTATATTAACCTTAATTACATAATGATCCACTTTTATTAAATAATAAATTAATTAATGTTAATTATGGTTAATTTTCTTATCAATCTATTATAAACCGAACAAGTTTTGTTAGGATTTCTTGTCTATTTATTTTTCCTAGTTATTAAATTTGAACAATATTTGATAATTAAGGTTTAATCAGTGTTTATGATTTTCTTGAGTTTTTTAATCTGGATAATCAAGTTTAATTCGTTATAATTTTTTAAATTGTAGATAACATAGTGGTGTTATATGCCGAGGTAAGAAAATACAGTATTTAAGAGGGTCAATTGGTTACTATGATTTCTAAGTTGATGTTATGTGCCGAGATAAGAAAATACGGTGTCATTTTTCTACAGCAGCCCAGCGAAAGAGTGGATGTATTAAGTTAAATATGTATGTAAATTGGGGTTATAATTGCGGATGTGATATAAGAGAACAAAGAGATGAATTGGTTTTTTATGACAAAAATAAGGACAAAAGGCTAATGTACCAATTTAAATTAACTTCTATTTGATAATTTGATGACATGTTATTGATTGATCGATTATGATTTGTTTGGTATGCAAATTGTTAATTTTTATAGCCGGGTATACAAATTGTTAACGGCCGATAGTTTGATGTAGTAAACATGAATTAACCTTTTTTTAAATGTTTAAGTTTCAACTCTTACGGTTCGCAAATTTTTAATACTCCTAGAATACAGATTTTATTCATTTTACATATTTTGCATTTTTATAGTTTTCTCACATTTAATAATGGGGACAAGGGAGTAGGTAGGGCTGGGTCCGATTCGGTTCGGTTTTTAGAAAAACCGAAACTGAAACCGAATATATTTTTCGGTTCGGTTTTTTTCGGTTTCGGTTTTTTAATTTTTGGACCAAACCGGACCGGGTTTTTCGGTCTAGTTTCAATTTTTTTGGTTATTTTTCGGTCTTTTTCGGTTCGGTTTTATTAAAAACCGAAACCTATCCGATTTTTTTTTGGTTTTTCGGTTTCGGTCTTTTTCGGTTCGGTTATTGGTGCGGTTCGGTTTTTCTGGTTTTTCGCCCAGCCCTAAAAGTAGGAGTAGGCTGATAAAAGGATGCACATTTACTCATGTTACATTCATAAGGTTTTCATCAGTTTATCGGCCTTTTTAAAATATATTCGTAATTATTTTTCGATTTTATTTTTTTAAAACAACCTTTTATATTATTTATGAATGGTCCACATTTCCAAATTTTACAGTCTTTGTTTTAACAAACACTATATACATAATAGATTTAAAAAATAAAATCAAAAAATAATTAGAAATACATTCAAAAAAAATATGCACACCTACAAGAGGCTTAACAGCCCCATGGTAAAGTGATACCGATTTTGTATTTTACCAAAAAGTTACATATTATAGGGCTCGTTTGGTCGCATCTTATAAGTAAAAAAATCATACTTATTTAGTAGATGTAGAAAAATATACTTTTAATGTTTACTTATAAGTATTTAAATGTTGTTTGGTGCGCACTATAAAAGTATATTTTTAAACAAAAATGTTGTTCGGTAGAAATTAAATAGTTTAGTTTTAATGTTTTGTACTTTTGTTATGAAAAACTTTTATACTACTATTCTTTATCTTATAGTTACTTTCAAAAGAGTATAATTATAATCACAACAGAACTTTATAAATAGTAGTAACAAAAAAAATCATTAAAAGATTATTAAAGAACACAAACTCAATAAAATTTAATTTTTTTCTAAGCTTTCTTATCTAAGAAAAGTGAAAACCAAAATGAAGTTAAGAACAATTAATATAATTTTGATTGAAAAAATGTATCCTTAGGATCCGCCTTCAAAATTCGACATGTTAAGAAAAAATAGTTCGGCAAAGCTTTGTATCTGCACAAGTAACGGGAATAATATTTTGACCATCATAAATAAATTTTATATTGCCCAATTACACACTCAATTTTCCCTCCCTAATTTCTAGTAAATATTCAGTCGTCATGAATGACGAAACATCAGAAAAAATAAGAATAATGTGAAATTATGGAGACAAGGTAGTAGCTAGCTACAGTGACATTTTTTTACTTATATCCCCATAGGTATGAAAAACAATACTTTTTCTTAGTAAGCTTATGTATAGTTTAATCTTGATAAAAGTAAACTTAAAAATGGTCTACCAAACACAATACTTTACTTATTTACTTATAAGTATAATTAAGTATAAGTGGAAGTCTACCAAACAAGGCCATAATGTTCCCACAGGGCCACACCACGCACAATTAATATAGCATAAGAAAAGTAGTGGTTACCACTCTGAACTACCAAAGCAGGAGAGATAAACAATAATCTTTAAGAAGACTAATTGAAACATAAACAAAACAGACTGGACAATTGAAAAGATTTTCACAAGTCACTATAGAATAACTTTGCATGCATAATCGTAACAACATATGTCGTTTTTGAAAGCCTGAGACTACCGGTCATATGAACTAAAAGACTAAATAAAACTAAGGATGAAACTGATGTGATCCACATTGCAATTCACCAAGTTTGATATGATAATTAGATTTTGGAGATATAGATAGAGATTGTTGGTGCATACTGATGGCAGAAATTTGTGTTCTCAGTTTTCATCCGTCGATACAAGTGCAAAATAATTTGGGTCGGGTATATTCCAAGCAACCCATTTCAGAAATCACGGTGCGGATATTCGTAAATTAACTTCATGAATTTTGGAAAGTTAATCAGGTAATAAATGACATACTAATAAATTATAATCAGCATATTAGAAACGCAACAAAATTATTTCTATTTTATAGGTTATTATTAAATAGAAGATACATATATAAAAAAAGAATTTTAAAGTTAGATAGATATGCATAATATATATGGAACAAATGTAAAACACTTATATAAACAAGAGCATGAATCTATAAAACTTTATTTAAAAAATTGTATTTACTTAGAAAACAAATACATGTATATAGTAATATGCTACTCATATACAATAGGGGTAATTCCTTATTAATCACACTTTTGATATTTTATCGTTAAAAAATAATGTTTACATCCCCAATAAATCACACTTTTTTTTAAAATTCAACCAAATTACAAAATTGTCATTATCCCAACCTAGAAATTATTATTCATCTCTATTAAAATATATACAAAAATACATATGAAAAAAATAAGAATTTTTCAAAATTACAAAAAATGTATAAAAAATAAAACTCACTTTTTTAACAAAAAAAAAATAGATTCTTTCACAAAATAAGATAAAATTTTCACACAAAAAATAGTTTATCCACAAAAAAATATAAAAATTCAACAAAAATAAAAAAAACCCGAAATATATAAATAAAATAAAGAAAAAATAAAAAATCATACAGGTCAATAAAAAGTGCATAAAACGTGCATGCTGGGTGCATAAAAAGTGCATACGGGTGCATAAAAATTGCATAAACGTGTATAAAAAATGCATACAAGTGCATAAAAGCTGCATAATAGGTCAATAAAAGTGCATACAGATGCATAAAAGGTCAATAAAATTGCATACTGGTGCATAAAAAGTACATAAAAGTGCATGAAAATGGAAACGGATGCATAAAATGTGCATAGAAAGTCAATTGTTAAAAATGTTTCTTTAAAATAAAATTATTATTCGTAGTAGGTCGTTTTTGTATATTTATTTATGAATAATTTTTTTATCGATGTTTTTTTATTTTTGTAATTGTTTATAAATATTTGATTTTTAAAGTGATACTTGTTGTAATACAACTATTAGCTACGTATTTAGGGAGACAGAAGTAGAGAGAGGGGAGAACAGTATAGTCTTTATTAATGAATGTATATGAATGAATGATCAAATACAAGACCCCTAGCCCTCTTTATATAGATAGAGGGTTAGGGTTACAAGCCCACCTGGGCCCAATAAGTAAAAGTCCAAGAGTCCAATAATCTTACAACACTCCCCCTTTGGACGTCTTGAATTCTTCGTCTTCATGCAGTCGATCTGAGTCGAGTTCATTCGCAGTGCTAAACACATAAAAACCTTAGGGACGGAAAACCCATTGTGGGACAAAACCGGTACCTAGGAGAACCTGTGTAGCCGAATGATATAGGCCAAAATATCATGTAAGTAACTAACCACAAAACAGTGTGCCTCATCAAAACCTTACCAGAGCAAACCCAATGGGAAAATCTCTGATCTAAGGAAAAAGAGTGCAACAGTGGTAGTAATAGGGGATCAACCACCAAACAGGTGCCTCATCAAAACCTTGCCAGAGTAAACCCAGTGGGAAAAAACTCTGGTCGAAGGACAAAAGAGTACACAGTGGTAAGAAGTATACGACAGGATACTCCCCCTGATTTCGGCAATCCTTAGTGAGGTATAACATGGAACGTGTCTCGCTAAAAACCTTGTCAAGGAAAACCCAGTGGGAAAAACCTTGTACTAAGGACAAAAAGAGTACACGAGCATGCGACTGGATGCTCCCCCTCACTTGCACATGACAGGGTGCGAAGATTTCGACTATGTAGTAATTAGTGTAATAAGCATTCGTCTGGATGCTCCCCCTCACTTGCACACGACTGGGTGCAAAGATTTCATATTCCAAGAAAGAGTACGAACATTCGACTGGATGCCTCATTTACTTACACACGACTGTATGCAAGAAAATATAACGTGGAATAAAACGAGCATTCGACAGGATGCTCTTTAACTTCATATGTGAAGATTCATTTCGGCAAGAAATGCTAAATAGCATAATCTAGTCATGTCTCTCTTGATCGATAACAACAAGTTGTCCTCAAATAAGACAAGTGTTTTATCTGGATCGTGAGACATAACATATGTAATTCAAATATGGCTAATACGAGCTCGAAGCCATATACACTCTCTAGTCGTCTCATAGAGCACGAGTAGATCAGAGTGATTCGTTTGGAGTCATTCCAAGACCTCCAAGATATTGCCTTATTCCTAATGGTAAAGACAGACCATGTTAGGAATATCCCTTATGCGGGTCTGATAAGTAACCGGCATCGGTATAACCGAAAAAAGGGTTGCGTTAATTCGAGTACCGAAGGGGGTAGGTACACTCGATGACGCAAAATGGGATAAGACAAGCCCTCATCCACAGTTACCTTAAGGTAATGGGAAAATGTCTTTTATGCCATTTCGATGGCAGCGTGTTAGCGCGATGCTGTGTCGAGCTATACCATTCACAGCAGACAAGATGTTCGTCCTAGTACATTAGACCAAGTACAATGATGCGCTTATTGTACTTAGATATGAACATGATGGTTCAATATCTCTTCATCGTCTCATCAGGGACGGACTGGGTCTATATCAATGTCTAATGATCGAACGATCATGGGAGAATCTGATGACTTAGCGTCATGATGACTAAAACGTCATAACACCTTCTGGGTGTAGTCTGAATCATGGACTTAGATTCAATCTTTACGGGACTCAATCATCAGGCCGAGTCACTACCGTGTCTTCCCAAGATCCTTCATCTCGAAGGCAAATCCAAAATGGATCGCGTAATAAAACACGCAAGGGCATAATACTTGTTCAAGTATCCCAAGCTAATCAAGTACTCACTTAGGCGGGTATACCACATCCGCTCGGATTATATTAATCCATATAGTGAACGTCTCAGTCAATTGAGATCGTGTTCTGTGGTCAGGAACCACTTGATTCAAGCATTATGAAGTCACCCAGGGACTTTCAACCACATCTCTAGTCTAAATCCCCACAGAGATAAGATCGTGACCACAATCACATGCTGCATAATCAGTTTTCCGGAAACTACTAAACTGATAAAGTAGAGGACCGTTATAATGTCAATTACGAGGAAATAAACCATCTCGTAATCAATTCCAAGGTGTGAGAGAAGTCTTGCGCTACTAGGCGGGCATTCTACAATCTCATTATTCTCATCAATTTTCCTTACGAATAACCAAATAAACAAACTCGTTTAAAATTGGTGGTGTTAGATCTACAGGTCCGAACACACTTTCGCTAAGGAGTCTACTTGGATTGCAAGTTTCCATTAGTCCAGTCTATTCTACGTTGACTTCAGGCAACGGTATATGGTTCTCTGTCATAATTTGCTCATATTATCAGTCGTCACCGAATATATGAACAAGTAATCAATGACAGTCTCGTTTTTCTTCAATATCGTCTAAGATATCATGATCGACAGATATTTCGAGATTCTTAGGATGAGGAGGAAATCACACATCTCCTTGATCCTTTATAATCTCGTGCGACAAACGAGTTTCAGTTCACCACCTCTGGGGCTGAACGAATTAAGAACCGGTCAACTTCCTCATATCTTAGGAAGGACGACAGACTGACGGCCGACGGCAGCGTCCTTTGCTTGGCGGGTTCGGCCAAAGCAACGTGTTACGACAGGAACACGGCGTCCGACAGGGACGTCTATCCTTGCAAGCATTTTACAGCAGGTATAAATGATCTCGTGACATCTCATAAAGTCATTAAATGCGTCTGGCATTTAGTTAGACTTGAGGGAGTCTATGCACTTACTTATCACTAAGTGCAGTTTTGGGGATCAAGCTAAGACTGAGTGGGTTATGCCACGTTACTTCACGTCGTTCCTTATCAACGGTAACGTGCAAATCTCCCCCTAACGACGGGGAGAACAGTCTTAGCGATGTCACTTTCGCATATCATGCGGTAAAGAGATCGCTTGCCAAGGTTACTCTATCAAATGATAGGCAGGGGATTCATAATCGACTTATGTCCCCTTCAGAGGTCCATATTTTGAACGCTAGAGCGGCTCAATCAAAATATTAATTAATCACTCTAAACACGCGTTAATATGAGACTTCTGGCTCATAACCAGTAACCAACTGGTACGCATATGGTGTTTGAGTGTATATGGGCCTCATAACGGACCAATGCAGCAAAATAGCATAACCCCACACGGAAATATAAATCTTGGTGTGCAAGACCAAGAAATGCGTTCAATCATTTGCAGTCGCATCATCAAACTTTCCGTGAGTCCATTTGGGTCTGAACATAATCGACAAGATGTTCAATTTCAATTTCAATTTCCAAACTCAAGTAATTCAAATCGAAATTTCGATAATTACTCTTCGGAATTATCAAGTCGACTAGACTTTTCTGGATAATCCGGATCATGAGCCATCAACTTAATGATAGGGCTAAAAGTTTGGAAAGTGCTGCATTTATGTGGACAACAATAATCATGTGACCTTATTGTCGATGTATCAACCATAACCATTTATATTTATGGTCCGTCTTATGGTTGGATAAGTCCACAATAACTCCTTCAATTCTTTACAAGAATTCTACGAGTTCATTTCGTGATCTTTACACATACTAGTCTTTCAAAGTGAGCATTAGTGGCATTAATTTCGGATTAATCACGAAATATATCCTCAAAGAAAATCCAAATGCGATGCGATTATAAATCAACTATCGTCTTTTGACCCGGGAATATCTCATCCGGTCAATGCCACAATATTAAAATGCTCTTATCAATCGACGACAGCCGAATGATAGTACAGACAATCATGTCTTAGCATCTAAATCATTTATCATTCGACGACGGGCGAAATGATAAGGTAACTTTAAATGCTTTAAAGAATGTGGTAGCAACCACTTGAAAGACATTTCAACTCCTCTAAAATACGCTTTTGATCGTATTGAATGGAGACTATGTAAAGAAATTTTAATTCTTTCATGAGCTATTACCAGATAACGCTGGTTTTCTCGAATATTTTATAACTCAACAAGGTACGGCAGGACCTATATGAGTATAAGACCTCATATTTGACAAATCAATTTGGTTTTACCAAAGATTTCGATTGGAACGACAGGTCCAGAATCGTTGTCACTGAGTACTCTTTTAGGCAAGTAGTTGGTGAAATTATGTGGTACACGGTTACCCACTATTTCCAAAAAACCAACTACACCACAAGTATTGCCTAAAATTTCATAATTTAAAGTTTGGTCACATTTGTCAAAGGAATTTGCTCAAAACACTTTAAATTATTTCGAGAAATTTAGTAAACAGGCAAACCATAATCCAAAAGTATGGTCCAAATGGAAAATTAATAATCCAAATGGAAAAACATAATCCAGATGAGCGAAAAAATGGCTCAATGATTTATCAAAATCAATAAAGAAAGGTCCCAAACTCATTTGAGCCACAAAATCGGGGGTCTCAAAAGTTTCCTTTCAGTTAGCTTTAACCACATTAGCATCGGTTTTTTTACCTTTATAATAGTTTTGAACTATTTAAGGAGTAACCGTGCATGACCTTTGTCTTTATAGCATAGAGTTGCTTCTTTGAGCATTATCTCTTGCTTTGTGACAGCGGACCATATTGGTCCTTTCAATTACTGTCTTGGAGCCACAGGTTTTCGATTTTGACGATTGTCTAAAATCTCGCTCGGCTAGGCGATTCATCGGGATCGCGACAGTTCGAGACAAATAACACTTGTCTCGGTTCTCGATTCGTGGAAAAAAATATACACGAAGAGCATTAATATCAGGCAAACAATTCGCCATTGACCGAATAGGATTAAAACTACTCACCGGGGTAATTTTCTTATCCAATAACAGATGGGCGATAAAGGAACATGGTGAATATAAATTCACGATACTACTTATGGAATACAATTTCCAAGCTAGTATTTTGGTGAAGGATTGCTCCAATATGTCAATTTCAGACATTTGTTCACCATAGACGTCATCACGTCTCAAATGTGGCGGCGGAATAAATCAACGCCTTAACATTCATTATGAGGGTAACAACAAACTCGTGTTTTACTCATAAAAGATGGCATCCAAAAAAAAATTGGGCATCACATTTTTCACACATCAGGGTGACTAACATGTGGTGACGGAATAACATCAACGTCTAAACAATCATTTCGCAAGTATGTTTTGCGATTTTTCTCATCATAGATGGCATCCAACATGTGTTGGGAGTTCTGGATTATTTATCATATAAAACGACTGGTTTATATGTTTATGGTTTGCACAAGCACAAACATTTTTTCGAAACGACAGGTTCGAAAATATTAGTTTTGCTTCTCATGTGAATCGGTTCTCATTGATCGAACGACGGGTCGATACTGAAACACCAATTCGGCGAAACATACATCACTATATAAACACACTCGGGGAAATTATTATTTAGTCAACCCCTTTCGGTAGCTCTATTTGAACACGACCAGGAAAGACGGTGAGGGGGGTGGGCACGAATGCCTCTTAAAAACCGACCTCATTAGGAGAACGACTTCCGCCTTTATCTTTCCTAGACATCGTATCCAAATAGGTGAGCCTATTTGGGGAAGATTCATAATTTTTCCAACTTAAATGTGAATATATATGATTTTCGCATTTTATATATGGCAATAATATTAACAGCATAGAGAATATCTATCTAGATTAACCACACATATATAAACAGGCAGTAAATATATTTTAGAATCTATCTAATCATGCAGTAGATTTGGTGTTATAATCAAATCAATTTAAGATTATCAATCAATCTATAAAGATTCTAACATATCAAATCAAATCTATTTAAGATTATTAATCAATTCATGAAGATTCTAACATATCAAATCAAATCAATTTAAGATTATTAATCAATTCATGAAGATTCTAACATATCAAATCAAATCAATTTAAGATTATCAATCAATCCATGAAGATTCTAACATATCAAGTTAAATCAATTTAAGATTATCAATCAATTCATGAAGATTCTAACATATCAAATCAAATCAATTTAATTCAATTAACATGCAATTTTTATTCGCTTGGCTTTTAATAAAAAAAATATATGCATGTGTGTGTATATTTACCAAATATTGTATCTTTATCAACCATATGTACTGTTTTCATATAAGTATTATACTACAGGACCATGCATGTAATTTCAGCAAACTATATATCTATTTATAGTATTATTACATATACAGTCCAGAATTTCAGACAAGTTTCAGTTTAGTCCTTGAGTAATTTTACAGCTTTCATAGAATTACAATTCAGTACATACGTTTCAGTTTATAACATATCCAGTTCAGCGGATTTATACAACTACTATAATACCACATCAAACAATAAATTCATAGAATACTAACATGCCAGTAACATATATGTGTGCATACAGTTTAGTATTAAATACTATGTTGAGGTTATAATAACATAGCATGCTTCCAGTAACAAGCAGTAAACGCGTCATATGTCATAATTTTCTTTATTTATGCAATTAAAAAGATTTACATGTATGAATGGATTATTAACAAGTAGTACCAGTAACATCAGTTAGATGATTACATAACATGCAATTTACAACCATTATTACATGCAATATATAACGTGTGGTTACACTACTGTTACGGTATAAATTGAGTTTTTTTTTAAAAAAAATCGGTACCTTTCGCACGGTATGTTGGTGAAGGTCGATATAGCAAAATTCTAAAAAAAAATCCGGATAAACCTCAAGGTTTATTGAACCCAGAATCCGTACTCCAATCTCCGAGAGCAGTGCTGATAACGTGTTGTAATACAACTATTAGCTACGTATTTAGGGAGACAGAAGTAGAGAGAGGGGAGAACAGTATAGTCTTTATTAATGAATGTATATGAATGAATGATCAAATACAAGACCCCTAGCCCTCTTTATATAGATAGAGGGTTAGGGTTACAAGCCCACCTGGGCCCAATAAGTAAAAGTCCAAGAGTCCAATAATCTTACAACAATACTGAATTTATTGTGTTTTTTTGTAGTATATCAATTATTCTGCTATTAAGTCATTTCGAACTTATACATACCAAACGTAGACAAAACTTATGAACACTACAAAAAAATACTCAAATAGCGACGGGATTAGTGACGGTATTTTTTGTTACGAGCTTATTAACGACGGTTTTTGTGACGGCTTTGTGACAGCTTTTTAAATTAGCGACAGACTTGTTCCAGCTTTTCACTCTCACTAAATCAAACATTATTTTGTAGTAGAATATCAAAATCACTTTTCCATCAGACGCTAATTTTTTCTAAAATACTTTTATAGAAGTCACTTTTTAACAACATTTTCCCAAACAACACTTTTTAAAGAAGCACTTGGTAAGCAAACAACACCTTAATTTATCACAATTAAGTAATTAACAATATGTATAAAATTATCAAAACGGTCAACTAACCATCAATAAGAATAATTTTAAACCAAAATGTAAGACACTCCATCAGCCAGCAAACAATATGTTACATGAATAATTCCCAACTGACTTGTTCAATTGCAAAAATTAAATTTTCTATCCAATTGGGTCGCTCTAAGTTACAAGTTGAAATTGAAATCACTTTACATACATAATTCAGAGAATCTGAGGGGTGCCAAGAAACGAAGGCAGGAAATAAGGAGATAGGTGGAAGTTGGGATGATCATACAAACAATTCGGAAGAAAGTGTAACTTCAAGAAAGTTTGAGATGCTATCATTTAATGACAGGGCTTGGTTCGCTACTCGCCGAGTAGCCAAGTTGAACCCTATATTAATTTGATATCTTGAATATCTTGAATATCTTGAAGAATTGAAAAACAAATCACTGGTCATTGAATGTGACAGTTAATCAAATATAATTCATTTTTGGTACATTTTTTTTCCTGAAACAACAATGTATTCACAAGGTAAATCTGTTCCAACTACATCTATAAATTCACAAGTTAAACACCTCATTTTCTCATCATTCTATATATACATAGTAGGATGTCTATTCTCAAATCTCTCTCCCTTACTCTTATCTTGGTTATTACCATTACAGCCTCACTATCCACCACAACGAAAGGTGATTCAGAGCTGCCTTCGCTCGAATTATCTCGAGGTTGGACCACAATAAATGTAAGTGAGCCATACATCATACGTTTAGCGGTACGTACGTTAACTGAGTACAACCGTTTGTTTGGATATGAGTTGGTTTATGACAGTCTCATACTTGCTCAGTCAAGAGAAGATAACACCAAATTTCGGCTCATCATTGCTGCTCAGAAACATCCTAATGACCCTATCACAGAGGTGAATAAGTATCTGGCGCAGGTTAGGTTTGATCCTACTGGATTCGAAATTCTTAGTTTTGAGATGATCAATTAGGAGTCGGCTTAACGTACCCCTTACCATTTAGTAGGAAGGGTATATTAAGACAATCTTTTCCAGTGTTTTTGTTTGTATATCGATCAGATATCGAAATATTCAGAAAGATGACTCAATCGGTGTCTATTTTAATCTTGAATGCATGATTTGGTCCTCAAGATCATTATTCATTGATATAAATGTAATTGTATAAATACACCCAAGAATTAGAGGGGGTTTATTCACAATTGGTCAAAAGCAGGAAAAAGAACACAATCTGTTAAGCAATTTGTTCAAATAAATTGAAAACGAATTTGGGGAAGAAATCCAATAACGAATACAATCTTGCAGAAATTGAAAGAGTATTTTGGTTGAAGTTTTTATTAATACAAGGAAATAAATTTTAAAAATCACAATAGATCTTTTTCGAATTGAAATACCTCAATACTAATTGATACAACCAAATTTTGCACTTATATGTAGCTAAGTAAATCCGGATTTCACAAAATAAATTAAAAAATAAATCCAAGGTGGTTCTATATTATACACTTGATATAGTAAATAAATCCAAGATTGTTTTTTATCTCGTTAGCAACTTATTTTTGTACGGTACAATGATTGTTGCATGCTAATTGCTGCTTTCGTGTAAAATTATAAAGAAGATATATCATATATCATATATATATATATATAAGATGTTTTGACAGAACTCGTAAATGGCAGGAGGATCTTATATCATTTAATGACAGTGCTTGAACCCTATATTAAACTGATATTTTGAATCATAAAATATTTTGATAAATTTGACCCAAAAAAAAATATCTTGATAAATTGGGAAACAAATCGCTGGTCACTGAATGTGACAGTTAATCAAATTTTATTTATATAGAAACAAATATGTATTCTTACCGTTTGTTTTGTTGTAAGGTGTGTGTAAACAAACATTTACGGGTAAAATAAATTTTTCGGGTGATTGTTTTACCGTAAAACATTTTTTTTTGGAAAACTTTTTCCACATATTCAGTAAAATTGGAGGAAACGATTACCCCGTAAATAAAGTTGTAAACGGTTTACAGAGACTCTCTCTATATTCTTTCTAATACTAGTATTATAACTATTATTAATTATAGGTCTACTCTTTCAAAATTATTTAATAATTAGTTCAATTCCATCTACTAACCAACGAAAAAAGGAAAATTTCTAAATAAAAAAAAAACCGAAAAATCTAAAAAACCAAAGAAAATTTGAAAAAGTTAAAAAAAGACAATAATATCTTTTATACTTATAATTTTATGAGTTTATTGGTTGAAAATTTATAAGTTATTATAAGTGACGTATATGAAATAAAATATGTGTTTAGCTTAAATTTTCTACACATGTTGAGATTTTTATTAATTATTTGTTAAAAAAACAATTTGTAAAAAAAACTTGAGTTTGTATAAAATTTTAGATGGAAAACTTTTTATGCACTAATCGTGTGTAAATGAAAAGCAAACAAAAGTTTTTATTAGTGTAAAACTTTCCCATAAAAATATTTTTCCCATGTAAAACTTTTACTATGAAACAAACGGAGGATGAATTCTTATTCCTATAATTCATAAGTTAAATACCTAATTTTCTCATCATCATAGATATACATAGAGTGTCTACTCTCAAATCTCTCTCCTTTTTTCTTCTCTCGGTTACCATTGCAGCCTCTCTATCCACCACCACGAAAGGCGATTCAAACTCGCCTTCCCTCCAATCTGTAGGTTGGTCAGCACTAAATTTAACTGATCCAAACATCCGAGGTCTAGCTGTATGTACGTTAACTGAGTACAACCGTTTGTCTGGAGATGATTTAGTTTATGACGGTCTCACATTTGCTCAGCCGAGATAAAATTTGACCATATTTCGGCTCATCATTGTTGCTAAGAAACCTAATGACCCTATCAAAAAGGAGAAAGAACAAGTATCTGGGTTGGTTATGTATGATCCTACTAGGTTTGAAATTCTCTGTTTTGAAATGATCAATATTAGGAATCGGCGTGATGTATCACTGACCATTATATTATATCTTTTCTTTGATAACTTAAATTTAAGATATCATTTAGTCGAAAGGGCATATTCATTGGGACAATCTTTTTAGTTTTTTTGTTTGTTTAATTTTAGTCTTTAGAGACTGCTAGCTTATTGATTACATATCAAAATATTTAGAAAGATTACTCCGTCGATGTCTATTGTATCGTTGCCGTAATCTAATGCATGATTTGGTTCTCATTATCATTATTCTTTGATCCAACTGTAGCTCTATATACAGTAAAATTTCTCTATACTAATACTTTCTATAACAATAACCTCTCTATAGTCATAAAAAATTTCGGTAAGAAGTCGTGTCAGTTTAAAATAAGAATAAACTCTCTATTGTCATATTTCGTAATTTTCTATAGTCGCGTTAGTTATAAATTCACCTCATTATAGAAATAAAATACATTTCATTACAAATATATATATATATAGTTATAATAAATTTATAATGAAGTAAAATACTTATTCAAGTTTGTTTGAGACGATAACTTAATTTTTTATGTTACTAACAAATCTTTTAACTTGCGTGTCCGTAATAACTCATCATCATTTATACCATCTTGTTGAAGTCAAAACATTTATAACTTATCAAACATTTTAGAAGATTCTTGACATTGACATGAAACATTTTGTATTTCTATATTATTATCTTCTCAATTATCTCGTTTTGTCTCTTGCTTAATTTCAGCTTCTTGACATGAAAACATTTCTAACTTATTAAGCATTTAAGAATCCAAAACATTTCTAACTTGTCAAGCATTGCGCCTCTTGTACATGTCTCTAATATTACATAAAAACAATTTTTTATTTATTTTTATATGTAACCTTCCTATAAAAATAATTTTAATAATATTTTTTTCTTGTGACAATGATATTATTGTAGATAGGTTTTACTATATATATATATTGTATATTGACAAAAAAAAGTGTACTGATGCACAGCTTTACAAGCTACACGACACCCAGACCGAGCCAGAATTTGAATTGTAATGTATGATCAGAGTTTACTATAATAACTCTGTTTTAAAACTCATTTCTTAGTTAAAAAGTTCGATTAAAAACTTAAAAAGCTCTATTTTCCACTGTTTAGTCAGCTAAAAGATTACGCTTTTTACATATCTTTTACAAAAATGGATTTTGTTTTTTAAAACGTACACTACTGGTTAGTAGTAATATTTTAATTTACAAAAGTCAACATTGTGTGTCATGTCCTGGATATACCACTCTCTTTATGCAGTCGCCTTGTCATGACTCCTTTTTTCTATCTAGTAAAAAAATAGAGTAAACAAATAGAGATAAAAGTAAATTAAAATCTCTTTGCAGTTATATCATTGGAACAAAAAAAATGTTGATATATAAATGTTATTTATAGTTAGAGCAGAGGTTACATGTTAAAAGTAATTTTTTTAAATTAAATGTAGATACATATGCACGCTTTATATGAAAAGTCAAGTTAAACAAATTGATTTATTTAGAAAACAAATACATGTATATGGAATATATGAAAAGTCAAGTTAAACAAATTGATTTATTTAGAAAACAAATACATATATATGGAATGTAGTGTAAATTATGTGTAACCTTTTAAATTCTCTCTATATGTACAGTATTCTGGAAAAACTAACGTGTGTCAGGGGAACGAATTAAAGATTATTAAATTAGTTACCATTTATTTTCTATATAATAATGGGTAGATAACATTTTTTTTTTATATATTGGGTTTTGCTAATTTGTGCTCCTGTGGAATAGAATAAGCATTAACTACATATATAATTAATAAAGTTTGCATTTATCTATGGTAATAAATTACTAACTGCATTTAATACCTTTTAAATCAGCATTAAACATAAAGTCAAATTAGAATTACCATAACTTTTTAATACGTACTAAATGCTAGCTATCATAACTGGTCATACTATATCAATAATTTGGAACGTTATAAATTGTACAGTAATATTTTTCTCAAAATTTTTTGTTCTACATTTTAAATTTAAATGAAAGAAAAATTAATTTTAAATTCTACAAAAATATTAGGTTTCTGAATTCTTCTCAAATTTCTAATTTTTTTGAAAATTTGTACCTCATACAATCTTTTTTCTTTGAAAAGTTGAGATTCTAAATTTTAATATATCTCATATGTTTACCACAAGTATTTTCTAGATTTTAGTAAAAAAAAAACATGTTCTATTTGTGAGTCCAAATCTTCTACCCAATTTCTCTACCACTTGCGTGCCCCCTTTCTTATTTTATCCAAAAAAAATTTCTAAAAAATTTAAAAAAAGTTATACAATTACTATAATACATGTATCAATACATTCCAATAATTATTTTTAAAAGAAAATTCATACAAAATTTATTTGGGAATAAATGTATAAATTAATGTAAATTAAACATTGAATATTAAAAAAATTGTCTAAAACAATATTATTTTCAAATATTTTAAAATTTGAATACAATATAATATAAAAGTTTATAAATTTGCGGTATAAGTTGTGAAAATTTAAAATTTGAGTGAAAATAAACAAGTGGGCACGAAAGGGGTAGATAATATGAGGTAGAAGATTTGGACTCACAATCTTCTATTTATTTAGACAGTTAGACTATATTATATTAGTATGTAAACAAAACTAAATCCGATATCTAAAATGTTGTTAACATTCAATCTCTAATAAATATTCTCATGATCAATCATAATGAGGTAATTAATGTTAATTTTAAAAATAGTAAATGTAGTTATTAATTTATTATCATAGATAAATGCAATATTTGACTTTAATATAAGTAATTAATGTTTATCCTATGCCATGGCACAAGTTAGTAAAACCATTTTATATTTTGTATTAATTACGTACGTTACTGATATCGATCCCAATCTTTCCATACCATGTCATGATTACCATTTAATGCAAAAGGTTCTATTGTGATTTTAAAGGGTTTTTTCCCCATCAATTTCACTCTTAAAGTTTGCAAACTATTGTCAAATATTTTCATTTTAAAATTAGGCAAATAGGAACTTCACCGTATATCATAATTTTCAAAACGTTTGAACTCCTTTTCGTCTCTAATTATATTAAATTGTAGTTTTATTTTCTCGATAAAATTTATTATTCTCAGTGCTTTCAATTTCTGATATTATTATTACTTTAACTATATTGAAACTTCTGTTTTTTCATCTTCTTAATGCCAATTTTTTAGGATGTTACAGAGTTTTTTGTAAACATTTTTTTTTGTTTGTAACCGATGCATATATATGTAAAAAAAATTCATTTGATCTGCATTAACTTGAAATTCAATTGTTTTTGATTAGTCAATTAACTTCAATTCCAAAAATAACATATATTTTCAATTTTCAAATCTTTTAATGGAAAGAGGGGGCTAACACCCTCAAAATATGGTGTCACGTGATACTCCGAACTTTTAAGCTCATGTAAACGTAGTTTTTTTCAAAGTTTTTTTTTTGTCAAACCATTTTATAAATATCCGCAAGTTATACGCTAGGATTTTTTTGTTTTGAAAAATATGTTTTTTTTTATATATTTTTGGGTTTTGTTGTGTTTTGCGAGATTTTTAAAACCCAAAATGTCAAAAAAAATATATAAATAACATATTTTTCAAAACAAAAAATATTAGCGTATAACTTGCGGATTTATAGAATGGTTTGACAAAAAAATTAGAAAAAAACTACGTTTACATGATTTTAAAAGTTCGAAGTGTCACATGACATCATATTTTGAGGTGTTAGTCACCCCTATTTTCCTTTTAATGATGATTAAGATAGTTGTTACCTTTAATGTTATTATTTTATCAATAATAATTGCCATCTTATGTGTACATTAACCTGTGTACATGGACACATGTTAGCATCACCGTTCTATTAAACCATAGTAATTTTTTTGGGAAAAGGTAACAAAAAGTTGTGAGCAAAAACATCTACTTTATTTTGCTTCAGATACATGTATGTTGTAATTAACCAAAGTCAATTTTGGGATTTCCAAATCAAAATATTGAGAATTTTCATAATTCATTAAATGAATTAAGTGAACCTATTTACTTGACACTGACCATTAAGTTGAAATCTCATATACTTCATACCTTTAAATTCACAAGTAAGCACCCATCTTCTTAACCACATACAATGACTGTTTTCAAATCTCTTTCCTTCATACTCCTCGTAACCGTCACCCTTTCTTTTTCCACCGTGATGACACTTGGCCGAAAAGCCCTTTCTTCTTCTCCTGTATCAGATTGGACCCCTGTCAAGGACATACATGCATATGCCCCTCGTATCCACGACCTACCAAGAGTTACAGTGTGGTTGTCCAACCTCGAGGCGAAAACTAACTTAAAATTTGAGAAGGTCCTAATTGCAAAGACCAGAGGCGATGATATAAGTCAACCATTAAGTTCTTACTGCGGAAAACGATACAGTTCATGGCGCCAAGGAGGGAAAGTATGAAGGGGAGATTTTAGTGAAACATATCCCTACAAGATGCCCGGATTTTGAACTCATTTTTTTCAAAAATATCAGAAAATAGGCTCTAAATACTCCTTCTGTCTTTTCCCTTTTTAATCTTTAAATTATAGTTTATCATTAGACTAATAAAGGGAACATTATATTTGAATAATTTTTGTTTCGTTTTATGTTTTAATCATAATTTTTAATTTTAGGAGTTACGTGGTATCCCTTTATATCTCAAGGGTATATATCCGCGGTATAAGAGAATCATACGATATTGACTTGGTCTATATGGCATATGGAAAACCTTAATTCTTAAGAGAATGATACGATGTTGTAAAAAGCGTATGCATAGCATGTTCCTGGGTGATTCGTTAAAAGTGAAGCATCGAATATATAAAACCAAAAAAGTTACGGTATCTAATAAAATGTAAATACTCAAAATATAACTATATTTTTTTTTTAAGCAAAAGAAAATTCATTTCAAAAATAAGTGAAAGCAGCTTACTCGTGGTATATACAAATAGAAGCGGAAATAGGGTACAAACAAAACAAAATCCAAATATAAACTACTACAAGCAATTCTAGCGAAATACTAAGTATTAAAAGGTGATACCATAGCAATAGCCTAAACATAGTCAGTCACAAAACGTCTTCATCTGCTTCTATACCCAGTTTAGAGGTTTAGGAAATCCATGACACCCAAAAGACACTAACAAAATTACCATTTGGTTTTCACTCTAATACCCCTAGTGGCCGAGTGTTTTTGATTTCCCAAGTTCCATTTATTTTTATTCTTAGTTTCAAAATCCGAATAGGTTCTATACTCATCCGACGAAGAGTTATCATTCTCAATAAGGTAGGAAGAATCAATGTTGTAATCTCCCATCAAATCCTCTATAGTGTTGTTGAAAGTTACAAATTTTTGGCTACTAGGAAAAACCTTTGTAACTTCTTCATTTGCTTTCTTTTTCTTTCTTTCTTTCTTTCTTTCTGCTTTTCCTTTTTTTGTTTCTATTCTTTTCCGTTCTTGACTCCTAACTAGTTGTAACATTTTCCTTGTCAAGAGAGGCATTGCTTGGTTTAAAAGTCTTGGCATTTAGAGAGAGAACATAACTAAACCCCGCAGCACTAAAATTAGCTTTTGAAGCCAGTAAATTTTTATCATTTACATCACTAATGGATGCAATGTCAACCTTTGTACTTGAAACATAAATCTGAGCAACAACATTTTCAACTCCTCCGTTCTTTACATTTCCTTCCTTATTTTGAATCTTACTCTCTAAACTTCCTTTATGTGAGACCTCCTTATCCACCATCCCTTGTGTAGGGATTGTATATGTTTGAGTCTCTAACTATCTAGTAATCGTTAGCTACGCGTTTCGTATTCGACGCTTGTTATATATATATATATATAATTCAGTTAAATAAATTTTTAAAAAATATACTGATTGAATGAATATATTAAGTTAGAAATGGTGAGTAATATAATGTTTTTGTTATACAAAATACACGTAAAAAGATTTTGTTTGGTATAAGATTATAATTGTTTTGAAAAGATAATGATTTTTATGTGTGTTTTATTTTTTTAATTAAATAAATATAAATGATTAATTAGTAAAAAAATGTTGGGGAATTTTTAGAAAAAAATGGCCAAAATTTGACAGTCTCACTTTTTTTTTTGGTTGGCTTATATATAGTATGATGATATATATGTGTATATATATATATATACATACATACATATATGTGTAATGGAAAACAACGTAACGTAATCCATGTTCGTTAAATTAGAAACTTTAAATCACAAAAAACATAATTCATACAAACTCTCAAATGTAAATAAATTTAAGCTTTGTAGTGGAAAATAAAACAAAGTACCTCTCCAAATAGTTGTAAATCATCATATACAAACCATGAGATTTATCTTCAAAACTTTCTCCATGCAAAATTATTATTCAAATTGATCATCAACTTTATCTCAAGCAAGAACTTTTATGCAATATATTAAAATGTGTGTATTGAATATATTGGACTAAGTTTGCAATTAGTTTTTATTCATTAGCTGTTACTTTTCTGTACTAAGAGCACTAATTTGTAAGAGTTAGAAAGTGATGGATTGGCAGTTAGAGACTGCTAGCTCATCGTCTGTTAACCAATGAGTATATATACTCACTTCTATTTTTTTATAGTTAAGAGAACATATTAATAAAATTGAGTTCTTCTTCATTTTTCTCTCTCTAAATCGAGAGCTTTTCTTATAAATTTGTTATGGTATCAGAGCAAAAATCTTCAATTCCGCTGTGAAGATTCGTATTCCTATAACTCTAATTGATAATTGAGTGTTTTATTTTTATTTTTTTACACAAATACTGTCATTTTTCTTGAATTTTCCTGGCGAATTTTGTAAAGATCACTTGAGCTTGGATATTCGAGGGTTTTGGATGAAAATCTAGGGTTTTGCTGGGATTGATATTGGGAATCAGCGTTTGTAATTTGATATCGAATTTATTGGGTAAAAATGGTGATTCAAACAAGATCTAAATCGAATAATGAGGGAAATAGAAGTAACAATAATGGAGAAAATGCAGATTTATCAAATGGAGGTAATCAAAATAATCAGCTTTCTCCTTATGTTAATAATATCACAAATATGTTTATGAATCTATCAAATACACCATATCATATAGGAGCAGGTGATAATACTAATATTTCACTTGTAAATCCAATATTGAATGGTGACAATTATCATACCTAGAAAAGAGGAGTGTCGATTGTGTTAGGATCGAAATTTAAGCTTGGTTTTGTGAATGGTAAACTTATGTGCCCTAATCTGAATGACCCAATGTACCAACACTGGATTAAGTTCAATATTATAGTACAATCTTGGTTAATAAACTCTGTTAATCAAGAAATAGGGCAGTCAATCTTTTATACTGATACTCATGTAAAAATGTGGGCTCTATTGGAAACTAGATTTACCCGAGGAAATGAGGCAAAAATCTTTGAACTACAACAATCCCTATATTCTTTAAAACAAGAAGAGAAGTCTTTTTCTTAGGTTTTTGCAAAACTAGAAGGCTACTGGAATGATCTAAATATAGCCTACCCTATATCAAGGTGTACATGTGGAGTGGTTAGTACATGTTCATGGACTTTTCTGGAGAAAGTATATGAAAGAGAATACAAGTTGTTTAGTATGGTGTTTCTAATGGGTCTGAATGAAAGTTATGGGGCTATTAGGGGATAAATATTGATGATGAAGCATGTACCAACAGTTAATGAAGTATATCATTTGCTTATTCAAGAAGAAAAGCAAAGAAATATAGCAAGTGCACCTAGGTCTATGGTTGAGGGTATGGCTTTGGCAGCTGCTAGGCCAACTTCTCAGAGTAATTTTGGTTATAATAGAACAGAAAAAGATTTTATGAGGTGTACACATTGTGGAGGTAAGGGTCACACCAAAGAGAAGTGCTGGAAATTGCATGGCTATACAATAGGTTGGAAACCAATAACCAATGTTAATAATCAGGCTAGGGCTTTGCAAGTATCTGGAATGTACAAAGGCTCAGGGGAAATGCTAATGCATCTATCACACAGAGTCAATATGAACATTTGTGTGAACTACTAAATGCTTAGTGGAATATAAAAGCTGCTGAGGAGAATGATTCTACTTTCTGTAACAATGTACAACTGAGCTACACTGGAGCTACTGTTAATTCTATTTATTCCCAAGATAAATATTATGTGTTAAATGCTACTCTATTTTCTAAGAATGATAATATTCTTGATAGAAGTTGTCTTATTAACACTAGAGCAAATGAGCACATGGTTCAATCTGTGCCATGCTTATCTACTTTGACTAGAACTTTTAAGTCAGAAGTAACTTTCCCTAATGGAACTACTGCTCTAGTAGCACACATGAGTACAGTAGAATTCCAAAATGGTCTTTTGTTGAAGAATGTATTATGTGTGCCCAGTTTTGGCTATAACATGATATCAACAAGTAAGTTAACTAAAGATTCAAGTTGCTTCTTGATCTTTAATGCAACTAATTGCTTGATACGGGACCTTGTTTCTTGAAGGATAATTGGAATGACTCAGCAATATAGAGGTCTCTATTATCTGAAAAATGCTGCTCTTAAAGTGACTGGTGAAAAAATTTATGTAAATAAAGTTACATGCTCTTTTGTTAATTCTAATAAATGGCACTGTAGGTGCATGTGGTTGCTCACAACCTAGCCATACTAGGAAGATAAATACCTGGTTTGCCTAAGACTTTAGAAGGCCCTGTTGATGTTTGTCATTTCTCTAGGCATAAGAAATTATATTTTTCTGATAGTGTATCACATGCAAAATTTCCTTTTGATTTGGTACATCTAGATATATGGAGACCATATTGTAAATCCACTAATCGGGGCTATAGTTTCTTTCTCACTGTGGTGGATGATAATAAAAGAACTACCTGTATTTTTCTAATGAAGCATAAATCAGAGACCAGGAGTTTGATTGAAAATTTCTATGCTATGGTTCTTACTCAATTTGAAAAGAATATCAAGGTTTTTAGAACAGATAATGGAATGGAATTTGATCATACAAAATTTTATAATGCTAAGGGTATCATACACCAAACTAGTTGTGTTGAGACTTCTCAACAAAATGCTAGGGTTGAAAGAAAACACCAGCACTTATTGAATGTGGTAAGAGCTTTGCGTTTTCAAGCTAACTTACCTATACATTTTTGGGAAGATTGTGTGCTAGCTAACTGCTGCACATTTAATTAATAGATTACTCAGTTCTCTATAACAAGAAAAAACTCCATATATTGTTCTTTTTACAAGGAACCAGATTATTCTCATCTTAAAATCTTTGGTTGGCTTCGCTATGTCTCTCTTTTGGCCAGAGATAGAGTCAAATTTGATGCCAAATCAAGAAAATATGTATTTTTAGGCTATGCTTTTGCTACAAAAGGTTATAAAGTCATGGATTTGGAGACTAAACAACATTTCATCTCCATAGATATTATTTTTTATGAAGACATTTTTCCTTATACTCAACCAAGTTTAGCTAAAACTTCTGAGTGTGGTACCTCTCCTAATCAACATGAGAAATATGTTGCGCCAGTCACACATACTAGGAAATCTGATAGGGCCAAGATATTTCCTTCTTATCTTAGTGACTATAGCTGTAAACTACTCAGTATAACATCCATGACCAAGTTTCCTATGACAGATTTACAGAATCTTATAAGTCTTACTGTATGAACATTTCAGCTATTATAGAGGTAATTAGACATATATTGTAGCTTCTAAGCATCAAGCCTGGATCCAGGCTATGCAAGATGAGATACATGGTTTAGAAAATAATCATACTTGGTCTATGGTTGACTTGCAACCTAATAAAGGCCTATTGGTAGTAAATGGGTGTATAAAGTGAAATATAAGGCAGATGGATCTGTAGAAAGATACAAAGCCAGGCTTGTAGCCAAAGGCTATACTTAAATGGAAGGTGTTGATTTTGAGGACACTTTTAGTCCAGTTGCAAAAATGACCAGTGTGAGAACTCTTATTGCTATTACAGCTTCTCAAAAATGGCATTTAATGCAACTAGATGTCAACAATGTTTTTTTGCATGGTGACTTAGAAGAGGAGGTCTATATGTACCCACCACCTGGTTTTGTACCACCAAATAGCAACAAGGTATGTAAGCTTCATAAGCCTCTCTATGGACTGAAACAAGCAAGTAGCCAGTGGTATAGTAAGCTTTCTAACTCTCTACTTGGTTATGGTTTTAAGAGTTCTTATGCAGACACTCTCTTTTTACCATCTGTAAGAGTTCTGTTACTTTGGTATTCTTGCTATATGTTGATGATATCATCATTACTTGTTCTTATATTAATATGGTAGATCAATTTAGAGATTTTCTGGGTACAGAATTTCACATAAAAGATTTGGGACAGTTGAAATGTTTTCTAGGATTAGAGGTGGCTAGAAGTGAGAAAGACATTTATCTGAATCAAAGAAAATATGTTCTAGAATTGCTTGAAGAAACAGTCAATTTAGGGTCTAAACCAGTTACATTTCCAATGGAAACCAATTTAAAATTGTCTAAGGATCAAGGTATACTCCATTGACTGATATGAAGAGTTACAGAAGATTGATTGTTAAGCTTCTTTACTTAACAATTACTCATCCTGGCATTGCTTTTGTGGTAAACACTCTTAGTCAGTTCTTATGTGCACCTAACATTCACTATGAAGATGCTATTAGAGTTGTGAGATATCTGAAGACTGCTCCAGCTCAAGGTTTTTTCTATTCCTCTACCTTTTCTTTAGCTTTAAAGGAATTTTGTGATTATGATTGGGCTGGATGTTTGGATACTAAAAGATCAATATCTGGATATTGTGTTTTTTTGGGTGATTCTTTGGTCTCATGGACAATCAAGAAACAAAGTGTTGTTTCAAGAAGCTCTACAGAAGCATAATACAGAGCCATGTCAATTGCAAGTTGTGAAATGGTTTGGATGCGCCAGTTATTGACTGATATTGGGTTTCCTTAGACTACACCTGCGTTATTATTTAGTGATAACAATTCTGTTCTCTCTTTGGCTGCTAACCCTGCACATCATGAGAGGACTATGCATATTGAAATAGACTACCATTTCATCAGGGAAAAACTTACTTCTGGAATCATACATTTGCTTCATGTTTACTCTTCACATCAACTAGCAAACTTATTCACCAAGCCTCTTGGTGCTGCTGTTTTCTTGGGTTTAATGTCCAAGATGAATGTGATGAATCTATGTTCTTCCTTACTTTCATCTTGAGGGGGAATATTGAATATATTAGACTAAGTTTGTAATTAGTTTTTATTCATTAGCTGTTACTTTTCTGTACTAAGAGAACTAATTTGTAAGAGTTAGAAAGTGATGGATCAGTTAGAGACTGCCAGCTCATCGTCTGTTAACCAATGAGTATATATACTCATTTTACAGTTAGAAGGATATATTAATAAAATTGAGTTATTCTTATTTTTCTCTCTCTAAATCGAGAGATTTTCTTATAAATTTGTTAGTGTGCATATGTGTGTGTAGGTGTGGTGATGGGTGAGGGATTGTAAAACAAGCAAAATGTAAATGCAAAACCTTCAATCTTGTTTACAAGAGATTGACTCCAATAAGTTGACTTATCTTACTAGTTGCAATCTGGAGCACAAATGAGGAATATAAATGAGATCAGTCATTTGTGGACTTATTTAGCAAAAAGTAGTCGTTATTTAAGATTAGTCATTTACTATTCTCGCTCTTCTTCTTAATCTATAATCTATAATCTCTCTCTCCTGACTCTGCCACCCTTCATCAATCTCCTATCCACCACACTGGCTAGGTCACCAACACCGTCTTTCTCCCACGGTTTCTCGTGGTAGACCTTGATCCAATCAAATTAATAAGTATTACCAATTACAAGGTGTTTTTTATTTTGACAGTATATATATATATATATATGTATGTATGTATGTATGTATGTATGTATGTATGTATGTATGTATGTATGTATGTATGTATGTATGTATGTATGTATGTATGTATGTATGTATGTATGTATGTATATATATGTATGTATGTATATATATCGAAATAATTCGAAGTAATTCTACAGTATCAAAATAATTTAACATTACCGGAATATAATTTGACAGTACCGAAATAAAAATAGGTAGTATATATACCGAAATAATTTGATAGTGCCAAAATAATTTAACAGTATCGATAAATAATTTGACAGTACTTGCCCTAAATGAAAGAAAGATTTGAGAACTTGTGTTTTGCTAAATAAGATCATAACTTTGTACTAGATTGCGACTCCCCAATAAAGTTGACAAAGAAAACAAATAATCTTTGTAAAATGCTCTTACGGTTATTTTGTCATTTTTCATGATACACGACTAAATATAAAATAAGAGTATATTTTTACCTATGAACATATATATTGTGTTTAAGAATTATGGTGTTATGCTCGTTATCAACCCGACACGTTTTTGTTTGTTTATAGCGAACTGAAACGAACATGAAGAAAAAATTTACATTTATTAAGAAAACGAAATGAACACGAACACAATATCGTTTGTCTTAAAAGCTCGATTTGTTAAGAGTTGATCAAATATAAGTTTCATCCGGTATTATAATAGATCATAGTGTGTGCTAATAAATAAGTAATGATGTATCTAGCTAGTAAGTTGTACAAGAAATCGAAATCTAGAAAATCTACATCAATGTTGTTGTAGTATATTATTGGCCATCTTGGGCCTTAGTCTATTGGGCCTATCTTGGGCTTTACTAGCATATGTAACCCCACCCTCTATTATATAAAGAAGGTTAGGATTCTCTTGATGTATCTCTCTGTACACTCATATTAATGAATAAACACTTCGTATGTTGTCTCTCTATATTCTCTCTCTATATCTATATACATATATATGTAAGATAATATGTCACACAACACGTTATCGGCACTTTGCTCACGGAGATTGAAGTAAAAGATAGGAGATTGGGGTATTTGTTCGAAAAACAGGCTTTAATTTCGAAAATTGGGTTATAAAAACGTACAAACAAACTTTGAAGTTTTTGTTCTATCGGTCTTCTCCAACATACCAGGAGTACGGTATGGTTTTTTAAAAGAAAAAAACCGTGTAAATTACATGTGTACAGTATACATAAAACCATGACAGGCTATGGTAAGCTAATATGTGTGGAAATAATTACATATAGGATTTGACCAACAAACATTGTCAGGGTTAATAAACATAAGGACATGTGCTAAATCTGAATTGATATTAAGTGTAGCTCATAAGATTGTGTCCTTTCTTTATGATATATTTGCAATATCCTATACAAGTTCCTAAGTTACTGACAAATTGCACTATGTATATGAATCATTAATTATATACTTACGAGAGAATATATTATGCGTACATGCACATGTGTTAATATGGTTGGTATATGGTAAATATTGTTTAGATAATAAAGTATTGTCGTCAATATATATGCAACTGGATATATTCTGTTAAAAGTACATAGATTGTAAAAACAAGATCCAATGATTTTTGCTATATGTAATTTGACAATTACCATAAAATACTAATATTTGATTACTTGCATCATTGTATGATTGTAGTGTATTGTGTAAATTGCCATGATTAAAACTTACACATAAAGGCAATAGATTTGTATAATATTTATTTAGATCTTGCTAGTTTAAAAATTGGTAAATAATAATGATATCGTTAATTTGATTTCCTTATTAGGAAATATGTGCTACCATGTTATTTAATCATAAAACAGTTACAATATATATAATTGATCATTGCCACGTAATATTTATTTACTGTAATATAACATATATGATCACTGTCATTTAATATTTATTTACGGCCATGTACATATGTGTACAATAATGTTAATTTGCGAAATCATATATTTTCATATTTAAGTTGGAAAAATTATGAATATTCCCCAACTAGCCTCATCTATTTGGATACGATGTCTAGAAAAGATATAGGCGGATAGTTCCTATCCTAATGAGGTCGATTTTTAAGTGACATTCGTGCTCTCCACTCTCACCATCTTTCATGGTCGTGTTCAATTAGAGCTACCGAAAGTGGTTGAGTAAATAATAATTTCCACGAGTGTTTTTATATAGTAATGTATGCTTCACCGAATTGGTGTCTCGGTATCAACCTGTCGTTCGATCAATGGGAACCAGTTCACTGGAAAAGAAAAACTAGTATTTTTCGAACCTGTCATTTCGAAACAAAGTTTGTGCTTGTGTAAACCATAAAAATATAAAGCAGTCGTTTTATATGATAACTAATTCAAAACTCCCAACACATGTTGGATTCCATCTATGTGAGGAAAATCTCAAAGCATATTTGCGAAATAACTGTTTATATGTTGATATTATTCCGTCACCACATGTTAGTCACCCTGATTTGTAAAAATGTGATACCCAAATTTTTTGGATGCCATCTTAGATGGGTAAAACAAGAGTTTATTATCACCCTCGAGATGAAGGCTAAGTCATTGATTTTATTCCGCCGCCTTATTTGAGACGTGATGACGTCTATGGTGAACAAATGTCTGAAATTGACATATTGATTTTGCTAAATCATTGAACTGGTTTGTCGTTCATCTGGATTATGTTTTTCCATTGAGATTATTATTTTTCCATTTGGGCAATACTTTTGGATTATGGTTTGCATGTTTCTTGAAATTTTCTTGAATTAATTTAAAGTATTATTTGAGCAAATTCCTTTGACAAATGTGACCAAAATTTGAGATATTCCCTGGTCAAAGGACGACGCTTGATTTATAATCGCATCGCATTTGAATTCTCTCTGAGAATATATTTCGTGATTAATCCGAAATTCATGCCACTAATGCTCACTTTTGAAAGACTAGTATGTATAAAGATCACGAAATGGACTCGTAGAATTCTTGTAAAGAATTTAAGGAGTTATTGTGGACTTATTCAACCATAAGACGGACCATAAATATAAATGGTTATAGTTGATGCATCGACAATATGGTCACATGATTATTGTTGTTCACAGAAATGCAGCAGCATTTTCCAAACTTTTAGCCCTATCATTAAGTTGATGGCTCATGATCCGGATTATCCTGAAAAGTCTAGTCGACTTGATAATGCCGAAGAGTAAGAATCGAAATTTCGATTTGAATTACTTGAGTTTGGGAATTGAATTTGAACATCATGTCGATAATGTTCATACCCAAATGGACTCACGGAAAATTTGATGATGCGACTGCAAATGATTACACGCACTTCTTGGTGTGCAAGACAATATATGCTCACTTTATATTCTCTCCCTATAGCTATATACATGTATATGTGAGCTAATATGTCACACAATAAATGTTACAATTTTGTTCGTATGGACCATACATTTTGACAAAGAAAGAGCATCAGTACTTAAGAAAGAGCATCACTCTGGTATTAAGAAAGTCTAGAACTTGAGAAATCTTATTACCAGTGTTTAGATATATATGTATATTTTATATTGTGGTGATACAATACATAATTATATAACCAAATCTAATATCAATTCTTAAACCTTATGTTGTTAACAAATTTTGTTTATACCAAACATGAATCCGACGTGAACTAACATTCTGGGTAAATGCATGAAAGCGTTTGATTCATCGATCTGTAACCCCACATATACATATGTACATGCATATGATGGGATGGTGGTGTTAATGTAAGAGTTTGGGTTGAGAATCAGAAGGCGATGGTGGTGTTGAGAGGTGAGAGGAATAAAGTAATTCTTGGTTATTGACGGTGGAGTAATGTTCCGTAAAATTAGAGAAATCTTTAAATTGATTTTTTCTTTGCATAGATAATTTTTTTTTAATTTATGGTTGCAAGTCTATACGAAAATTAGGTGGAGCCTAGCCGTCTAGTGAATTAGAAGGTGATTAAACGAAATTGGACACGATTTCGCGCTATGCGACGTAATCTGCCTAAAACTCGTTTTCCACCTTTTACAACATCGGGTGAAAGTGATTAATTAGTTAACATGACGTGCCAGTTTGTTAGTATTTAAACAATATACGTATATGGATCAATTAAAATTTCTAATTAGTGTAATCTAGAGCATAACAAATGGACAGTTAAAAGATACCTACATAAACTTATTAAATCTTTTGACTTTTGTAAGGTAAATTATATAAATTACACATTCGTAACAGTATGGTTAGGCCAGACAATTAATTCCCATTTGACTAAACCATAATTACCGCAAACAGTGTGCACCTATAAATTAATACACAGGTAAATTATTTTTAATTTTGATTTTCACTCATGTTACGTTGATATGCATCAAATCTTAAATAAAAATTGATAATTTGAGTTTTTGGATGTAAAGTGTGCTTTTATGGATTGATGAATGATTCTTAAGCAATACACATGAATCCATAAAAATTCTACCTGGTGTAATATTTAAATAAAGGATAAATAATTGACGATTCATAAAATCTTTTATAGTTGGAAGGTAAATTTATAAAATATTGAAAAGTGACAATATTTATATGGTTAAGCGAGACAATTAATTCACATTTGACCAAATAGTGATTCTTAAGCAATACACATGAATCCATAAACATTTCTAATTGGTGTAATATTTAAATAAATGATAATTAATTGATGATTCATAAAATATTTTAGGAGTAGTCGGAAGGTAAATTTATAAAATATTGAAAAGTGACAATATGGTTAAGCGAGACAATTAATTCACATTTGACCAAATCATAATTACCGGTAACGAACTGCACCTATAAATACACAAGGTTAGCATGCTATTTCCTCATCATCTCATCTCATCTCATCTCATCTCATACAATAATGTCTTCTCTCAAGTCTCTCACACTCATCCTCCTTTTCGTTACCGTGACACTATTGCTCTCTGCCACCGCAAAAGGTACCCTAGATTCGTCTTCCATAGTAATTCCTT
Source organism: Primula vulgaris (assembly GCA_963920805.1). NCBI lineage: Eukaryota > Viridiplantae > Streptophyta > Magnoliopsida > Ericales > Primulaceae > Primula > Primula vulgaris. The sequence goes on from OY987216.1 coordinate 18,335,651, forward strand.
GGACCCCCGTAAAGGACAGACATGCCCCAGGAATAGCATACCTTGCTCGACTGTCGGTGAAATTGTACAACCTGAAGGCACCAGAACCACATTTAATTTTTGAAGCGGTCTTGCGTGCCTATACCATTCATAATGATTGGTTTAAGTTCCTTATTGTGGCAAGGGAAAATACCTCCCCTGCTGCTAAGGATGGAAATTACGAGGCGGTGATTAAGATGCCGTGTGGTATCCCACAGCTCATTTCATTCGTAGAAACTACGCACAGGCCTTGAAACACCCTTTGTTTTTGTTTTTTAGTTATGTGGAGTAGTTTCAAAAAAATATAGTAACATAAATGATTGAAGTTTGAATATCTGTCTTTCGATTCTCATTTTCCCCCCATATATATAGGATCCTCATCTGAGTGTAACCATTTCATAATAATTACTAAAAGGTTAAGATAATGATAAAAGATTAATCAATATGGGCTTAGAGTCAAATCATAAATGATTTTTCAACTGAATACCCAAAATATGTCTCAGACTTAGGAATTACAAGATCAATTCATATGAAATGTCGGATGAAGAGATCGGTGTAATCCGTTATAGACTGGACCGGCTGAATTAGGGATTTGTCAGATCAAAGTTTGACAGCTGATACACATTATTTAAAAAAAAACGCAATGCATATTAACATCGAAATTTTGATCTTATGGCTGCAACGCAAATTAGTTTTACATGTGTGGTAATTAGTAAAATCGAAGATGTCAAAATTTGAACTAATTCTATAATACTCAAGAAAACTTGGGGCTGAATCTGAAAATCATCAAGTTTTTCGAAACAGAATGCAAATTATATGTTTCAGCTTATTAAGTTTTCATCCAAACAAAGATTTTTATGGTTTGCATAAATGAAAGATTTTTCTTTGCCAGCTACAAATATACGGACCAAATATATTAAATTTTTTAAATTCAATTGTCAAATGGCAAACACAAAGAATTGACTAGAGACTTGTTCCATAAAAACGCGCCTATATGTGATTACCCAAATAATAAACACAGCCGGTTACTTTAAAATTTGAAAAATAATGTAATTAAGGCTACATAAATTAATTTTAGTATAACTTAAAAATAGAAAATGAATTGTATCCAATTTAAACACATGAATCTATTAATAATTCTTAATTAGTGTAATCATTAGATAAGTGCATAATAAATAGAGAGTTAACGGCATGAACCTATAAATGTACAAGTTGTCATCTTATTTCCTCATCATCTCATACAATGTCTTCTGTCAAGTCTCTCACACTCATCCTTCTTCTCGCTATCATCACACTCTTGCTCTCGACCATCACAAAAGCAACCGAAGAGTCGTTTTTCTTAAAAATTCATTGGACCCCCATAAAAAACATACTTAACCCCAAAGTTACAAACCTTGCTCAAATTGCAGTGCTTGAGTACAACATGAGGTCACCAAAACCACGTCGCTTGTTTCATGACGTGCTCTGGCGTGCCGATACCATTAATGATGTTTTGTACCGGTTCTTTATTGCGGCAAGGGAATATACCACCCCTCCTTCTACGGTTAATAATTATGAGGCAGTGCTTAAGATGACGTCGTCTGGTGTCCCACTCCTCTTGTCATTAGTAAAAATGACGGACAAGTCTTGAAACACCCCTTATTTTTGTTTTTCAATTTCGTATTTTCACTTACAAGTAATAGAAACGAATAAAGTTTGGATATCGTCCTTCGAAGCTCGTTTTCTTTTTTCCGTATAGGATCTCCAGGTTTTATGGAAAGGGTTACTAGTGATAAATGATTAATCAATTTGTCTTTGCAATGTGAACAAAAAAAATATTCGGTTTGGCTAACAAGTTCCCCGGGGCACTGTTTAAGTGTTATCTATAAGTTAAATATCTATGTAGTGTTATATATGTCTATTGATTACTTAATCCAGCAATTAATAGTTTATGATAATAGTATTTATAATTGATATATTTTATTATTTTGTAAACTAAGAACCATTTTTTCATCACAATAAAACTCAAATAAAAACATGAAACCATAGTTAAAACTATGCTAAAATTATATACTAATTAAATAAAAAAAACTAAAAACTAATTTTCCAACACAATAAAATCCAAATAAAAATATAGAATACTAGATGAAACTACCCTAAAATTAAAAAAAAAATACTCTCTAATAATATTTAGAAAATATGAAAATAAATGAAATAAAATTTTGATACATTCGTTTGCTTAACAAATTATTCACTATGGATTTACATAGATTTTCTCCAAATCTCCCTTCAAAAACTAATTCCATATATAATTACAGATATTAAATAATTATAATGGTTGTTAAATATGTTATCTTAGTTATATTTATTATCTAGTGCATGGGGTCACTTGTTAGTTTTACCCAAAAAAAATAGTTAATCTATGGGGTTGGAGTCAAATCATATATGATTTTTGAACTCAATATATACCTGAAATATGTCTGAAACCGAGGAATTACAAGATCAATTCATATGAAATGTCAGATGAAACTTTCGGTGCAATCCATTATAGATTGAAGGAGCTGGTCCGATTCTTTCTTAAAACAAAATGTAGATTATATCGTTCAGCCAAAATACTGTTAAGGATATGGTAAAAAAGAAATCTAAAAAATTATAAATTACAACGTCAGTGATTTAATTAGGAAGTCCCCCATGAATGACAGAGCGATATATTAAAGGAAAATTCCCAAAATATACAATTGAACAAAACATATTACCAAAACATACAACACCTACAAGTTTCTTTTCAAAACATACAACTAACAATATATCAATTATAAAAACTATGTTTTCTCTCTATACTCATAATATATCTCTATAGTATATTTATAAAATTTATCTCTCTATATATATCTATTGCAAAAACCGACATCATCTCCGGCAAAGAATTTAAAATTTTAAAAAAATATACATTTCAAAAAAATTCAAACTTCAAAACTCAAAAAAAATAAAAAAAAATAAAATTAAAATTTGAAAATTTCAAAAATAAATAAATAAAACAAGTCAAAATAAATAAATCGATAAAAATGTATAGCCAATCAAAAAAAAGTGCATACACAATCCAAACAATGTGCATACATGATCCAAAAAATGTGTATACATAATCTACACATTCATAAAAGTGCATACACAATCGAGAAAAACTGTATATATAATCCGTAAAATTACATAGATAATCGAGAATACAAAGTTCGAAAAAATGTATACACACTCTTTAAAAAGTGCATACACAATCAAAAAATTAAATACACAATCCAGAAAATTGCATATACCATAAAAAAAAATTGCATACAGAATAAAAAAAATGATACATAATAAGAAAATTGCACAAATAATATAAAAAAGTATATACATAATACAAAAAATGACAACCACAATAAAAAAAATACATACACAATTAGAAAAATTCATATACAATCGGAAAAATGACATACACGATAAGAAATATGCATAAACAATACAAAAATACATGTACAATACAAAAAAAATACCTAAATAATAAGAAAGTGTATACACAATAACAAAAATACATACACAATCGAGAAAATGCATACACAATCGAGAAAATAGATACACAATCGAGAAACATGCATACATAATACATAAAAATGCATACAAAATTCAAAAAAATGCATATACAATATAGAAAAGTGCATACACAATCCAAAAAAATACATACACACTCGAGAAAATGGCATATACAAAAAGAAAAATGCATGCATAATACAAAAAAATACATACACAATAAATAAAAGTGCATACAAAATAAAAAAAATGCATACAAAATTGACAAACTGTATAAACAATCGAGAAAATACGTACAGAATACGAAAAATGCATACAAAATCGAGATAAGTGCATACACAATACAAAAAAGTGCATACACAATCCAAAAAAATGCATACACAATCCAAAAAATTGCATACACAATCGATAAAATGACATATACAATAAAAAAATACATACATAATAAGAAAATTGCATATATAATACAAAAAAGTACATAAATAATAATAAAAAGTGCATAAAAAAACAAGAAAAGTGCATACAAAATAAGAAAAATACATACAAAATCGAGAAAATACATACACAATCAAAAAAGTGCATACACAATCGATAAAATACATACACAAATCAAGAAAAGTATATACACAATCAGAAAAATGTGTAAACAATGCAAAAAATTGTAAACAAAATTCAAAAAATATGCATACACAATCGAGAAAAGAGAATATACAATAACAAATGTACAGACATAATACCCAAAACGACATACACAATATAAAAAATTACATAAACAGTAAGAAAATTACTTACACCATAAGAAAAAAATGCGTACAAAATCGAGAAAGTATATACATACACAATCGAGAAAATACATACACAAATCTAGAAAAATGCATACATAATCTAGAAAAGTGTATACATAATCTTGAAAAGTACATAAACAATCCATAAATATTTTATCATTTTTTTATGATTTTGGATATTTTGGAATTTTCTTGGGTTTTGTTAATTTGTTTACCATTTTTCGGATTCCCTACTTTTTTTAAAGGTTTTTTTATTTTTTATGATTTTCGATTTTTAAATTTTTCTTGTTTTTTTTATAGTTTTGTTACCATTTTTTGGATTTTTTTGAATTTCCGATTTTTTTGAACTTTGTTTTGTGATTTTGGATTTTTCATGGTTTTTTTTTACTATTTTTCGGGTTCCAGAATCTTTTTGAACGTTTTTCCATTTTTTTTCTTTTGCATTTTTCTTGTTTTTTTACCTTTTTTTGGGTTTTTTTCGATTTCCCGACTTTTTTGAACTTTTTTCTATTTTTTGTTATTTTGAATTTTTGGATTTTTCTTTGCGTTTTTTTATTTTTTACAATTTTTTTGGTTTTTATTCGTGTTCTCGATTTTTTTAATGGTTTTTTCAGCATTTGTTTTTGGTATTTTCGGATTATTTTTATTTATTTGTTTTTCCATTTTTTTAGTTTTTCCTATTTTTCCTATTTTTTTTCAAATTTTTCAATTTTTATTGGGTAATTAGGTAAAAGACCAATGTTGAATTAATTTTTCTTAAATAGTTTTGTCTTTACATAACAATCCTTAATTAACTCTATATTTATTGGAGTTGTATGTTTTGGAAATAAAAGTTTTGGGTTATAGTTTTTGTTAATTAGACTTAAAAAGTTATATGTTTTGATAATTTTCCCATTTAATCATATAGTATTATCTACTACTAGAATAATCTCATTTGAAGAAATTAAGAAACATGTACATGAGAGTGTTAATGTTATTTTTAGTAATCTCTAACTGTTATGGGTTTTTTGCACTTTTATATACTATAATATTGATTTTTTATGATTTTTTGTGATTTTTTTATGATTTTTTGTGATTTTTTATACTATACTATCAGATTATTTAATTAGTATAACATACTATCATTTTTCGATGATTTTATACACTTCTGTTCAATAAATTAACAATTCTCCATCGTCGGAGATCTGATCGGAACAATGTAAATCTGATCATTTTTAGATCTGCCAAAGCTATGCTGTCATCACCACCGCGAACACATGCGGTGGAGGGTATCACATCAGAATAAGGTCGCGTCATCGGAGAAAGGTATTCGTCGGAGGAGAAAGGTCATCGTCGAAGTGATTTCTGTGGTTGTTGCCATTGTGGCGACGTGGAGATAGAGAGAAAGATTGTAACATACGAGTGTTTTAACGGTTAATACAAAAATTAAAAAAAATTAAGGGTTTATATACTTTTAAAAAGTGCTATTTATGGATAATGCAATTTATTATATGTATTTTATGGAAATTAAAGATAAAAAGTGTTACATAAGAGTCATTATTTGTAAATATAACATTGTACCACACTGGACAGTGAAAATCAAAATCAATACAAATCAAAAGAACATTACACTCTACTACAATGAAGTGACAAAGATTAAAAAAGTTGACGAGTATGAAGGATGTGTTTGATTATCTCAACAAAAATGAAAAAAAGAGAGCAATTAATGAGATTCATCGCAAAAAAGACACAAGAAATAAAAACTAGTTGACGAATGTTTTTGAATTAAATTAATAAGTTTTGATCTTTTTCCGTCAAAATAATTATGATGTTTAATCACCAATGTATTTAAACTTTCAAGAACGTGTGTAATTATGTGACTTTGATTCTAAAAAAAAATCGTTCATATTGAATTTTTATGTTTAAAGTATGATCATATTTATTTGTTTATGCATCTATGTTGTCTAATCTTGATGCACTGAAATAACTTTGAATTCTAATAAAAATAATTCCGTGAAAAACTTTTTATGTGCCAAACACTTGTAAATGAAAAGTAAAAAAAATTCCACCGTAAAACTTTCTCAGAAAAATATTTTTCCTTTTAAATTTTTTTTGCATAAACCAAACAGAGCCTAAATGTATTTTTATGTACTAATCAATGATTAATTATCAAAAACTCATGATTAAAATATATTTTAAACTTAGGGTACATATGCTACATGATATTTATTTTACATTTGTACTCTTATTTTTAATTTTGATTTGCACTAATGTTACCTTGATATGCATCAAATTTTAAATAAGAATTGATAATTTGAGTTTTTGGATGTAAAGTGTGCTTTTATGGATTGATGAATGATTCTTAAGCAATACACGTGAATCCATAAAAATTTCTACCTGGTGCATGTAATATTTAAATAAAAGATAAATAATTGACGATTCATAAAATCTTTTATAGTTGGAAGGTAAATTTATAAATATTTGAAATTACCAATTTCTACCTGGTGCATGTAATATTTAAATAAAAGATAAATAATTGACGATTCATAAAATCTTAATTTTATAGTTGGAAGGTAAATTTATAAATATTTGAAATTACGAGGCGGTGATTAAAATGTCGTCGTGTGGTATCCCACAGCTCATTTCATTAGTAGAAACTATGCACAGGCCGTGAAACACCCTTTGTTTTTGTTTTTTAGTTATGTGGAGTAGTTTCAAAAAAATATAGTAACAAAAATGAATGAAATTTGGATATCTGTCTCTTGATGCTCATTTTTTCCCCATATATATATATAGGATACTCATCTGAATGTAACTATTTCATAATAATTACTAAAAGGTTAAGATAATGATAAAAGATTAATCAATATGGGGTTAGAGTCAAATCATAAATGATTTTTGAACTGAATACCCGAAATATGTCTCAGACTCTCAGACTTAGGAATTACAAGATCAATGCATATGAAATGTCGAATGAAGAGATCGGTGTAATCCGTTATAGACTGGATCAGCTGAATTAGGGATTTATCGGATCAAAGTTTGACAGTTGATACACGTTATTTTAAGAAAAACACAATGCATATTAACATCGAAATTTTGATCTTATGGCTGCAACGTAAATTAGTTTGACATGTGTGGTAATTAGTAAAATCGAAGATGTTTAGTGGAACTAATTCTATAATACTCAAGACAACTTGGGGCTGAATTTGAAAATCATCAAGTTTTTCAAAACAAAATGCAAATTATATGTTTCAGCTTATTTAGTTTTCATCCAAACAAAGATTTTTATGTTTTGCATAAATGAAAGATCTTTTCTTTGCCAATTACAAATATATGGACCAAATATATTAAATTTTTTAAATTCAACTGTCAAATGGTAAACACAAAGAATTGACTAGAGACTTGTTCTATAAAAAGGCGCCTATATGTGATTACCCAAATAATAAACAGATGAGCCTAGATAAAATCGAACAAAAGGCCTCTAAATACTTTAGAATTGTTTCTGCCATTTGGTGATCACTATCAACTTCAGTATTAGTTTTGGAAAAAAAATAATGCGTCAGAACTCCTTGCACTATTTTATCACATTAATAATACTACTGTTTTAATCTAAACGTGGCCTGCATTTTTTAGGCCCGATGCTCCACCACGGTTTATACGGGACCTGGCATTCTCTATGATGGAGAAATCAAAGTTAGATTTCAATATTTTTCTGATAAGTTTCTTACAATTACACCAATACATATATATAGGTCTATTTAAAATAAACTGAAATCATTGATGGTTATTAGCAGTTACTTAAACTGCTCCATTCTAAAACATGATGCTAAACATGTGGCATCATCTCATCCACCCCTTCTATTTGATCAAACGGCTAATAACCCCTTGTATTTGATCAAACGGCTAATAACATAATTAAACTAATCATACGGCTACTGATACATTAATACATCGTTCACATATACATACATAAATATTACTAGTACATACTGCCTCCGTTCCCAATTAATTGTCCTTTACGAAATTACGTGCAATTTTGACCGGTTTATAACATGCATCAAAATTGTTACAATGAAAATTTTCAAACCTAAATCATATAATTTAATGTTTGAACTATATAATTAACTTTTGAAAATTTTCATTCCGATAATTTTGATACAAGTTATTGGCTGGTCAAAATTATACGTAATTTCGTAGTGGACAATTAATTGTGAACGGAGTGAGTATAAAACAAACAGTTTTCTTTCTCTTTCATCTCTTCATATTCGATTAGGAAGCTATTATAACACACTTCTAGATATGTTCGTCACAAATAAGAATTCTTTTGTGTTTTGCTCTTGATAGGGTTTCTCCCAATATACCTTACAAAAGAAACAACTCTACGTCTAAGGTTGGCTTGTTGAGAACCATCACCCTCCAACGCTTGAGTAAGAATTTATTTCAATAAGTGAAATATTAAGGAGAGCTCAAAAGGTTGGATAGCTCGTATGGACCATTTATGACGTTGATAAAGAAAAAGTATTGACTTTAGTATTAAGAAAGTCCAAAACTTGAAAAAGCTTACAAATGTTTAAATATATATGTATTATTAAAAGTTACTCACGATTTGTGTGTCAGACACGTAATGATATAAATCTCGTAATATATTTTATTTTGAACATAATATTCAGATTTTGTATCATTTATTGTACTTATGGAGGTTATAACGAATTGTTAATTAATTTAGCATACATCCGTAATTAGAAAAATATAGTGAGAACAATTTGTTAATTAATTAGATTAGCTATATTGGTAATTATGAAAACATATTAAGGGTATTTTTGGAAAAATTGCTCAAAATTAGACAGACTCATTTCTTTTGTATTGGTTTATTATAACAGGATGATATACTATTTTATATATATTGTAGCAATTGTATATATAATTATATGACCAGCTATAAAATTAACTTTAAAACCTTATGTTGTTAATGAATTAGTTTATAGCCGAACATGAACAAAACATTTTGAGTAAACAAACAAACATGACCAGAGCATATATACATCGCTTTCAATTCATATGTTAACCCTTATATACGTATTTGTCGTGCATATTATGGGATTGTAGTGCTAATGGTCAGAGCTTGGGTTGCGGATCAGTTGGTGATGATTGGTGGTGTTGACTTGGGTGGGGTGGTGGTGTTGACGGTGGAGTAAAGTTTTGCAAATTTAGAGAAATAATTTTTAATAATTTTTGTTGTGCATCGATTAATGTTAATTTTCTTTAAGATTGAATGGATTTCTTGGATCAATGAGGAATATATATTTTTCTGTGTTCTTGGTTGCAAGTAATGTTCTACTAGTCGAGTCTAAATGAAAATTAAACGAGGCTAGAGTACAACAAGCGGAGCTTAAATTCTAATGTATTAAGTTATGAATAATCAAAATTAGGTATGATTAGACACTATGCGACTTATTTTCGTCAAAAAAACTTTGACTTGCACTTTTTAGAACATCATATGCAAGTAATTTGTAGGATGATGTGTCATTTTGTTATAATTTAAACAATGGTTTTGGTAATATGTGCCCCCGGATCACATGTTAAGCCATTATCAATATGGTAATCACTATTGACATAATAATATCATTTAATGTAAGATTTAAAGGAGTCCAAATCTTCTATCCCCTATTCTCTACCCCCTCCGGTGCCCCCTTGCTTATTTTATCCAAAAAAAAATTCTAAAAAACTTGAAAAAAATTGTACAATTACTATAATACATGTATCAATACATTCCAATAATTATTTTTAAAAGAAAATCCGCACAAAATTTATTTTGGAATAAATGTATAAATTAGTGTAAATTAAACATTGAATATTAAAAAAATTATTTAAAACAATATTATGTTCAAATGTTTTAAAATTTGAATACAATATAATATAAAAGTTTATAAAGTTGCGTTATAAGTTGTGAAAATTTAAAATTTGAGTGAAAATAAGCAAGGGGGCACCGGAGGAGGTAGAGAATAGAGGGTAGAAGATTTGGACTCCATTTAAAGACTCTGAAGTAATAATATTATGTATATTTGGAAGGTAAATTAAAGATTCCAAAATTAAATAAATATAGCTAATCAAAAGCAATTAATTTTAAAATTAATGACATACTCAAATGTACAAGTTGTCATCTTATTTCCTCATCATCTCATACAATGTCTTCCCTCAAGTCTCTCACACTCATCTTCCTTCTCGCTACATTCACACTCTTTCTCTCGACCACCATAAAAGCAACCGAAGAGACGTCTTTCTTAAAAATTCATTGGACCCCCGTAAAAAAGCATACTTAACCCCAGAGTTGCAAACCTTGCTCTAATTGCAGTGCTTGAGTACAACATGAGGTCACCAAAACCACGTCGCTTGCTTGATGACGTGCTCTGGCGTGCCGATACCATGAATGATGTTTGGTACCTGTTCTTTATTGCAGCAAGGGAATATACCACCCCTCCTTCTAAGGTTAATAATTATCAGGCAGTGCTTAACATGACGTCGTCTGATCTCCCACTCCTCTTCTCATTAGTAAAAAAGACGGACATCCCTTGAAACACTTCTTATTTTTGTTTTTCACTTTCGTATTTTTAGTTGCAAGTGGGTTAATTATGGTTTGATAACCTGTGTTTTGGTCAATTTTAGCATTGGTAACCCAATTTTTAACAATTCCGTTTTAGTGATCTAAATTTATAATTTGTTTTGTTTTACTGACCCGCCGTTACACTTTTTGGATGAAAACCGTTTTGAAGTTTCAATTTGGTCTGTATAGTTTAAAATTTTACGATAAACGCTTAAAAATTATACAAATTACACACTTATATAAAAACAATTATATGAAAGCTTATAAAACTAGCAATTGGAAGTTACATTTTCATATATAAATTGAAAAAAAGAAGTAATTAATCTAATACAACAATTATTAATAATTGTTTGGACGATTCCTTTAGAACGTTTAAATGATTGAGAAGGATATTGCTCAAGAAAAAAAATGGGAAACAATAATCCAATAGATAAAACTATAACAGCTTCAGTTTTTACAATTTTATGCCGAAATCCGTCACACAAACACGTTAGCTTTGAATTGCTCAAATAAGCATGAGTGAGTAGCTACTCGATAGTGTGCTAGCTATAATCTCCTTTTAATTTTTGAGAATAATTTAGCTCCTACCGGGCATTCACATTAGCTGGCAAAATCTGATTAGCTATGTCTTACTTTTTCCTTTTATTCTCATAGCACCATATAGTTATATGATTATATGCTTTCCTTGGTACTAATTCCTTCAATCTTTATCTCTCATTTTTTATTTTTATTACTGTGCAATCCAATTGATTTCCTATTATATGATCTGCTATTGGGCTCGTCAACATTTAATAAATAGATTTTTAAGTTTTAAAAAAATAGGTATATATATACATACCTATTTTAAAAATAGTTTTAAGTTTTAATAGTTTTATAGCTATTAAAAATCACATATATATACCTATTTTTTAAAAAACATAAAAATCTATTTACTATTCCAAAATTCACGTTCGGTTTGTGTTTATTTTTCCAATGATGAATATCAGATTTGAGTACTTATTTAAACACATGTGGATTTGTTGGGAAAATTGTTAAAATGTTACCCATCCTATTAACTTTTAGTGATTTGGTATCCAGCCTAACACATTTTCTAAATTGGTACTCAACCTATACATTTCGTCCTAATTTGGTAACCAACCTAACACTTTTTGTAATTTGTTACCCAACCTAACATTTTTTTCTAATTTGGTACCCAACCTATGCGTTAAAAACTGATGATCGAAGAAAGATTGAGTCCCTTAATTGGACTGTATACGTATAGGTTGGGTACCAAATTAGAGCGAAACGTATAGGTTGGGTAGCAGATTAGAAAAAGTGTTAGGTTGAGTACTAAATTAGAGCGAAATGTATAGGTTGGGTACCAAATTAGAAAGTGTGTTAGGTTGAGTACCAAATCACTAAAAGTTGATAGGTTAGGTACCACACTACAAAAATATATCCAAATAGCGACGGGATTAGTGACGGTATTTTTTGTTACGAGCTTATTAGCGACGGTTTTTGTGACGGTTTTATGACAATTTAGTCAATTTGCGACAGATTTGTGACAACTTTTTAAATTATCAACAGGCTTGTGACAGCTTTTGACTCTCACTAAATCAAATATTATTTTATAATGTCATTTTAGTATTTTTTCCCGGAGTTGTTGGATGAAAAATTATTCACAGTCTATAAAAAAACAAAGAACAGCCAAGGGAAGGGAAGAAGTTAATTATTAGTAGGTGTTTAGATTACATGTACAACTATAGGGTATAACAAATAAAATCAAACCACGTCATGGGAAGCAGCCAAAGGCTGCAGCACCCTTGGTTGCAGCTAAGTCCAACTCTTAATTTTTATAGTTAGCTAGCCTCTTCTGAATTTAGGATGATCTATTTTCTATATTGACACAAATGGAATGGGAAAACATTTTGGATAAATTTTGTATTGCTACATTATCTATAATTTAATTAATAATTGGACCAATTCTTAATTAACTCAAACATTTTAACAAGTAGTGCTATATCTTAATGTATATACTCATAAGTTTGACAAAAATTAAAAAAATCCCACTGTGTATATATATATACGCATAAGTTTGTCAAAACTTTAAAATCAGTTTTTCTAGTTAGCTAAGCCTCTTCTAAATTTAGGATGATTTTACTTTTTTTTGTTTCTACCTTCTTTATCGAAACAAATGAAATGGGAAAACATTTTAACAAGTACTGATGTATCTTAATGTATATACTCATAAGTTTGGCATTGGAATATCTCGTTTATACATCGTGATTTCGTCACTGTTTATAAGCATATAAAAAAACCTTAATTTATGCATCAACGGATATCAAATTGAATTTTCTTATCAGATGTTTGAAGCACATATGTCACATTATAAGTACAAGAAAGAAAGTGTAAATGTATATATTATATTCAAAGAAAAAAAATCATTTCAAGTTGTAAAGTGCGGAACATTTTAAAAGAAATGTATCAGAAAAACTCACAGACTATTTTCGAATTTTCCCTTTAGACCATTTTTTAGTAAATAATTCCTTCAAATTTGTAGTTTTACTTATGACGTTGATCTATTCATAGGTTAAATGCATTTAAAAGTGTTGTTTGTTTACAAAACGAGGTTAATGACACTTGTTAGAGTTAATTATCACACATCGACTATAATAGTATGATATAACCCATGATTTATTACTATTTGCGAGACCGTTTAATAGTAAGTTATATGAGCTCTAATATGGTATCAGAGCAGACGAACGATCGATCGATGTTGCACTCACCTCCACTCATTTAATATTGTCTTCTTGTTGTACCCTTGACATGTCGGTCACAAGTGAGAGAGAGTGTTAGAATTGATTATCTCACATCGATTATAATATGATATAGCATGTTGTTTATATAGAATATCCATAATTATTAATTCCCCAACTGTAATTGTTCACAAATACCAGAAATTAATTAGATATATAAATTCAATCAGAAAAAAAAACATTTGTAAATAAATGGCGGATCTACTGCATATGTGTCCTCAATAGACGACAACCGAAATGTTACAAATATTGGAAAACATTTCACATGCACATCTCATGATGAGTTTCTGAAAACACGATATATAAAAATTATCGTATCAATTAAAAAAATAAAAGAATAAACAATATGTTGCTTTACCCGCATAACAATTTTTCGCATTGCAATGAAGATCAAGACAAAATTTTGACAAATTAATTATCTTCCAACTGAGACCGACAAAAGAGGTATACACATATCCATGTCAACAATCATGTCGTGGATGAAATGCATGCATTCTTCTGAGTTGTGAACAATTTTCAAAATCAAAAGTCAGGTCATTGATCAACAAAATGAATTATTGGTTTATACAAATTATAAATACAAAAACAAACTCACAACTACACCAAGAATAATGGCTGAATTAAGACAAGTAAACAAAGATTATCTCGGAACAATATTCAACATCATATATATGAGTGCAGCCTTTGGCTACTAAGGAAACTGTCAACCACTCTGCATAACCATTTGGATATCAGGGACGGATCCTGAGTCTAAACGAATGGAGGCGGAATTAAGAAAGTTTTGATTTTTTTAATATTTAATTTTTGTCCTAAAGTTTATCAGAATGTAAGTAGTAAAAATATAGATTATAGTAAAAGTAATGAATATAATTTCGTATAAACGATATAATTTAAAAAAAGCGAAGGTAAAAAGATTCGAAAGAGTTATATGTACAGACACTTAAAAAAACTGAAAAAAAATTATTTTTTAATTCTTGTTCTGGATGTGTGTGTGTGTCCCTTCGCATACAAGGATCCGCCCCTGCTGGCTATAAGTATTGATTAATTGTATAAACTCTATCGCAACCAGTCATTCATCACTTGAAGCTCAAACAAGTTCGCAGTAGTCTTAGTCTTAACCGTTGAGTTGATAAATCATTACTGCTATTTATAAATGCAGTAAAAAAATCATATATATGAGTTTCTTTTCATAAGCACTATTCCAAAAGAAAAAAAGGGCACCTCCAAAAGGGTCGGCACCTAAGGTAAAAGGGCCTTATGGCTCACACAAGGGCCGGCTCTGAGCCCCAATATCGATGTGTAGCTGTTTAATTAGTAGGGATTTATTTTTCACCTTTACACCTACGGCAATAATATATGGTAAAGTAAAGCTCAAAGGGAGGCAGCATCATTATTTTCATGATGTTTATGATTAGATGTTTTATTACTTCTATCTTCTCAGAATCTCCGAACATTGATAACTTCTTAGCATTTGCTCGAGCTCCGGTCCATTTACAAACACTTAAACATCTGTTTCTGTTACTTGCTTATACCGTTGTTATTTTGATGGTAGTTTAGTAAATTAGATCATAGATAATACTTCACAATTCACATGCAGATCCATGCCTACGTCGATGCTGCATTTTAATCTTGACAAGAACATGACTCATGGTAGTACAGAGACTTAATGCGTAGAATATGATGTGACATAATTGTCATGATATCGGATCTGTAAAAATCGTTCATGGTCACCTTGAGACTAAAGAAGGTGATTCCCGATATATAGCACACAAGACATTGTATGGGTAGCCTTGTTTCTCAAAAGTCAATTCCTGTAAATTTATTTGACGGCATGCAACTTAAGTTGCACATTGATATGGAAAAATACACACTCAGATTTTAGAATAGAAAGCACTCTCGCTATTTTAGTAAACTCCCAGTTCTGTAAAGTTGTTGCATTACTTCTTAGTTAATTTCATTACCTTTGAAGATTTGTTAAGTAGAACAACTTATGAGCAGTAGAATTAAGATCTGAATCCCACGCCTTGAGTGGGCACTCGTGCTAGTAAATTTGTAAATACACGTGACTATTAGAATAATAATAATATGTAAAAAAACAAAATATGGGTATATATTGTGGTTTCAGGGGTCGGTTCTACAAGTTGGTTTTACAGTATAAAGTTGAAAATCATACACAACCCTAAAACCGGTTGAGTCGGGTTGGCTAGACCTAAAAACAGTTCTGTGACGGGTTGATTCTTACGATTTTTTTGTTTTTACGGTGCGGTTTTCAGATTTTGGGTCTTTTAGACGGCCTTAGTACTCAAAAGAACTAACATCAACATGAAACTAAGGTTGATGAAAACGAAACTCAGGCCTGAAAAGAACTAACATCAACCTCATGATTAAGAGCACCTAATAAGCTAACACATGTGACAATAGAGCCTTCTCAATTAATCTTATAAATTAATTAACACCCCATATCACCATATATATATTAATTGTTTTTTACTAGATGACACGGCGGGATACAAGCTGTGATGTTAAAGGGCGTAGGAGGAGTACTCAAGTAGGTCTCTATTTAAAGAAATCTAGACAAAATAACACACTGAAAAGAAAAGTCCATAGATCAGGGGAAGGGTGAAATGAAAATATAAGATTTTCTTTCTATATATTTAGCCCTTTTTTTTAAAAGTATATTTAGCCCTTCTTAAGGTGTATTCATTGTAAAGAACTTTCATCATTCATCAACCTTATAATCAAAGAGCAATCTAGCTAAAATATAACAACCATGTAACAATAGCAACCTGAAATTTTATTATGGAAAATGGAAGAAATACATTCATGAAAATAAAAACCATAGTTCTCCATGCTTAAAGCTTTTCAGACAAAAAAAAATCGAAAAAAGAAAATTAAAGACCTGTAAAACCAACTAAGAATCAAAGCTGGGTCGGGAGAAATGGATTTCTTAGATTGCCTTCATATTATTTGCCCTTTTACACTGGGCGAGTGTTGCCTGAGGATGAGCTTGAAGGGACTTCATTAACATGGTTAATGTTCACGCCTTCTTGTGGAACTCCACTTGGACCGGGTGCAGGCCTGTGAGGCATGTATTGGGGGATAAACGCAAAAGTCACGGGGGGAAACATACCAGGAGGTGATTGGCCGAAGGGATTCATTACATTCGGTCCTTCATCATTTGTGCTTTGTTTTCCCTCCTTCGATTCACGGTATCTAAAAGGAAAGAAATAATAATGTCACTCTCAATAAGACTGGTATCCCTTCTACGTCTTCAAATCAAATCGATCTTGGTTTATCGAGCTTAAAATTTAAAATTGTATCTTTTCTGGCAATAAAACTAGACAAAACATGTTTTTTAAACCAAATAAATCAACAAATTCGTTAGACCTTGTAGCCACCAGTTAGAGTTATAAATCTTTGATTGGCCTTCTTTCTTTTTTCTCAAAACCCTAAAGAGTTATGTTTTAGTGTTATTTTAGGATAATCCTTGTGTTCAACCATCAACCGTATTTAATTCTATTAAGACTTATCAATTTTCACATTTTAGGTGACATGTCCAGAAATTAAGGACTCGGAAAAGAGGTGATGATCACATTGAAGTATTGAACATTAAAGGCGGTTAATTACAACGAATCCCAATATTTGAGACCTAAGTCACTCGTATCGGGTGCACATATCCAAATGAACCCTTTACATTCTTAGAAATTTATAATTACATAAGTTAATATTACCTTTTGAGGAAAAGGGTCAATATACGGTCGTAGTCATCAAAACCCAGTTCTTTAAGTGTAAACATAATGTCTTCAGCGGTAACCAGGGTGCGGGTTTCTTTCTGGCAGTGTGTACGAGCATTGTGCATCACCCACTGAATGAACTGGATGCCGCACGCTTGCATTGCCTCCTTCGCTTCTTTCGTGACTTTTGCATCAGATGGTAGGATCTCTTTCATGATACGGCACACCGATGCTGCTGGTAGGAGGATATCTTCCGAGCTATCAGGAACAGGGTTCTGATCAATGGCAGCGCTCTCAACGGGGGCCATAAGGTTTTCATTTTCTATTCATAATTATAAATAATTAAAAAAAACCCAGATTTGGTTAAAAATTTTGAAAAGGATGAAATATAATTTTATTGACGAGCTTTTAACATAAACAGGAGCCATAAGAAAAAAATATTACTGCCTTACAAATAAGAATAAAACATAACTATGAGAAGGGTTTAGACGATTGAGAAAGATGCCGAAATCTGTCACTAACACGTTAGTTTTTACTCGCTCAAATTAGCAGTTAATTACTATTGCTAGTGCTAGCTAGTAATCTCCCTTTAATTTTTATAGTTAGCCGCGTCTGAATTTAGGATGATCTACCTTTTTGTTTCTACTTTCTTTATCAACAAAAATGAAATGGGAAAGCATTCAACAATGTAGAGTAGAACTTCTTTATAGTGATACGTTCGATACTTAGAAAAGTTATTACTATATAGACGTTATTACTAAGAGAAAGTTCATATATAAAAAATATAAAATTATTTAAATCAATATTCTGTATAATAAAATATACATGTATATATTGTTTAACTAAATAACACAAATATTTAGAATACAAGTGCATATTTTTACTTTAACCACATGGATCCAATAGAGTTAGAAAATCATGAATATCCTAAACTCATAAAGTTAAGAAAGTTTAATTAAATACATAATTATATGGAAAATCGAGTACACCATGAAGTATTCAAAAACATGAAAATTTATCTAAATTTTATATAATAATTTCTTTACATGTATATATACTCAACGATATATATATAATGTAGCATAGAAACGACATATATATTATTTTAGAACTCTATGTTATTTATTATTATATAGATGTAAATTTTATTAAGGTATGACCTCAAAAATAAATGGAGTATGATAGTGTGGAGTTTATTCTTATTTATTTTAATTGATACCGAATTGGATCTGAAATTTTTTATTACTCTATAGAGTTTATTCATATATGGAGTATTTTTATACAGAGGATCTTATATATCCCAATATATATACTCATAAGTTTGACAAAACTAAATTTTATGGGGAAAAACTCAAATAAGTGGAA
The DNA here is from genome assembly GCA_963920805.1 of Primula vulgaris. Lineage (NCBI taxonomy): Eukaryota > Viridiplantae > Streptophyta > Magnoliopsida > Ericales > Primulaceae > Primula > Primula vulgaris. Next base: position 18,354,471 of record OY987216.1, read on the forward strand.
TTTTTTTTATATAAAAATCGGTTTTACCAAGATTTATAGATCATGGTACTGTCACTCTTTATAAGCATATATAAAAAATTAAACATTATGCATCATTAGAAAATTGAACTTTCTTATCAGATATTTCAAGCATAGATTTGACATCATGAGTACAAGAAAGAAAGTCTAATTCGGTATATATTCTTTAAAGAAAAAGAAAAAAAATCATTTCAGATTAATAAAGTGCGGAATATTTATAAAAAAAACTTACCGGAAAAGCCCACAAATTGTTTTTGGATTCCCCCTTCGCAGCCTTGTCTCGGTTCCATTGTACGCTTCTTTAGAAAATAATACCTTCAAATGTGTAGTCTTACTTATGGCCTTCCTGGTGTAAAGTTTGAGTTAAATTCATTTAATAATGTTGTTTGTTTACAAAATAGGTCAATGACAATCATCCAGAATCTTATTCATTTAATGTGATCAACTGAATAATGGTATAAAGTTCTAAGATATCATATTAGCTAGATTACGACATGGATTATAATCTTTACCTTCTTGAATTAATAACATGATAATGTTGATTCATAACCGATGTCAAAGATTACATACATTTCTTACCGTGATTTAAAAAAATTATTAATCATCCACCCTGATGTGGTCAAAAGACATATGATGCACAGGTAATTATTAATTCACCAACAATAATTGTTCGCAAATGCCGGAAATAATTGGATACATAAATTCAATCAGGTAAAAAAACATTTGTAAATAAATAACGGACCTATTGCATATTTGTCCTGAATAGACGACAAACAAAACGTTAGAAATCTCGAACAATTTTCCGCATGCACGTACAACCAATGATGAGTTTCTAAAAAAAATGACAAATAAAAATTATTGTACCAGCTAAAAAAGAAGAACATTTATGTTGCTTTACTTGCGTAATAATTTTTGCTAATTGCAATGAAAATCAAGACAAAACTTTGGCCAAATTAAGCATCTTCCAATTGAGACTGACAAAAAAGGTACATATATCCTTGTCAACAATCATCTCGTGGATTAAATGCATATATCCTTTTGAGTTGTGAACGATTAAATGCATATATCTTTTTGAGTTGTGAACAATTTCAAGGCGAAATGCAAGTCATTGATCCACAAAATGCACTAGTAGACGTAGATATGTCTCACAACAATTAACATCATATGTAGGGCCGAATTTAGGGGGTCTGAGGGCCACTGCTACCCCGAAAATTTTAAAAAATATTTTTTTATATGAGAATTTTGAAATAATGTTATGTTATAGGTTTTAATAGTCCACCTTGATACATAAATATGTACTTAGCTAGATTGGTACACTCTACAAATTCTTTAATAGGTTATTAGTTCAACTGTTAGACATAACATTTTATTCTTTTTGTCTCTTTTATATTCAGCTAATGACAGGATTGGCCCTTCGTTTCTCGTATTATTCAATAATATCATGTAGTTCTATATTTTTCATAGATAAAGACAAAAGTAACATTATTCGAGTCTTTTCTTTTAATGTTTGCAAAATAAAAAATCATTTTATGTGTCAAATTCACGTTGTTTTTCACAATGATCATCTTGTCTTTTTTAAGCTTTAACATTGAGCGTTTGAACTCGGTTTTCGGGTACTCTAAAACATTTTTTTCTTAAAATTCTAGTAGCAATATTTTTTATACGATCCACTACATATTGGCTTCTAATTACGCCCTTGATCATATGTATGAGTACAACCTTTTACCTTTGTTTAGTAGGGAAACTGTCAACCACTCTGCATATATATATATATACTAGTAATTATAGGCACACGTTATGCGCCATGTCTTGGGTTGTTTTTTTTTTTAAATAAATAGTTAGTTCTTGACAATTTAAATTTTTTGAAATTATTTTAGAATTTTAAATATTTGGATAATTATTGAAAATTTTGGGGTTTTTTCTAAAAAAGTAAGAGCACTTTGGCGGCCTCAAAATAACTGTCAATTTCTGGGCTCTGTTATTTATATACATATTTTAATCAATACCAGCAAACTTTTATTGAAACAAAGAGTAACATCTCGTGAGCTAATCCCTCACGATACTATTCCGACCAAGTCTATCAACATTAAAAGCTAAAAAGGGGAGCATACAAATCTTAGGCTATAAAAACCTACTTTTAACAAAAGAAAATGAAGCTTTTAGAAGAGAAAACATCAAAACTGAAAAGCTTATAATTCAGAAACATTCTCTTTAAAAACTAAACCTTCATATCTTCATAAACAATCACCAATAAGTTTTTGAAAGGAACAGCCAAGAGAGTGTTAAAAAACTATCTTTAAAGGCATGGTTCTTAATTAACAGCAAAAAACTTTCATTGTTCTTACAATCTATTCTTCTACAACCTGAAAAAATAAGAAATAACAGAAAGTCTAAAAGGCACAAATGCTATTTTGACCAACAGATTTGCAACTGTTAAAGTGGTAAAATTTAAAATCTCCAGCCATTTTACATAAAAATGCTATCCTAGAAGAAAACTTAAAACAGGAAAAGGGGAAAATAACTAAGATGCAGCTTTGCAACTGTCAATCAAGAAAATCAAGTTCTTCAAGTTATGAGCCATTTTAGAAGCCAAAATAGGGTCAAGTAACACTGAAAAACAACCAACACAAAGTAGCTGCAAACCATTTGAAAAAAGAAATCTTATTTAAAAATCCCTAAGAGAGTGTAATCACAACAAACCAACAGCTTTACAACTGTTCAAGCAAATATTTAAACTTCTTCAGCCATTTATAAAAAATGCTATCTTTGAAGAACAAATAAATGACAGGAGAAGAATAAGCAGGGAGGGGGGGGGGGCATAGTTTTACAACTGACAGATGAAAACCTTTCTCAAACCATATACACAATATGCTATATTAGAAAACGTATATTCAAACTAAAAGATAATAACTAACAGGGTAATACTATATGCACAGAATGAAATACACATAATGGTGTACATAATGACTAATTACATAAGAGAAAAGTCAAACTGGACCCTACCGCTATTTACATATCACCTATCATTACATTCCACATACCCATTATGTGTATATACTGTGCAACTCATTCTGTACATATATCATTTCTCTAACTACCAAGATAGCTTTGCAACTATCTAGTCCAAAAATTTTGAAATCTCCAACCATTCACACAAAATGCTATCTTAGAAAACCAAAATTAAAGACACCAGAAAAGTTTATAACATTAAAGCTTGCAACTATAAGTTTAAAAGGAATAAATTTCTCCAGCCATACACAAAATATGTTATCTTAGAAGAATAGTGCTTATAAACTAGAAAGGTAATAGTATAACTTTGCAACTAAGTTGATAAAAATCATCTCCAGCCATATACAAAATATGCTCTCCTAGATGCAAATTTGACAACAAAAGGTAATCACATAGAAAAAACAGATTTGCATCTGACAATCAACAAGTTTCACTTCTCCAGCTATTCACAAAAAATGCTATCCTAGAAACAAAGTAAATGACAGACGGAATCACATAACATCAGCTTTGCAACTGATATTTAAAATTATTTTCTTCTCCAGTCATATACAAAATATGCTATCCTAGAAGTGAAAAATAATCAAAGGGGGTGTTGACAATTGTTCAAATTATAAGCTTATTAAAAATTCCCCCCTCTCAAACAATACATACTTTTTGGTCCAAAACATAAACTACATGTGTTTGATTTGTGAACTCACTTGATGAGAAAAAAGAACCACTAGAACCAGTAGCACATTTTTTTGCTAAATCAGATGCAATATGATTTTGCTCCCTATAAATATGACTTAAATCACCACTTACAAAATTCATTAGCTCACAGGTATCATGGGATAAATTGTCAAATTTAGGGCCAGGGTTGGTGTTTTTTTTTCCACCAATTGGCTAATAGTTCAGAGTCAGTTTTTATCTCCACATTACACAAACCTATACTATAACAAATAATCAAACCTTCATTTATGGCCATCAACTCTGCATATATGTTAAGTTTGAATGGTAAGGTAGAAAGAAAATACAAAAAATAAAATAACTTTATCATCACTTACAACACCTTCACATCCACTATGTCCAGTGTTGCCATATGCAGAGCCATCATAACTGAGCTTTAATCTACCAGAAGGAAAAATGAAATTTCTATCCGCTGTTCTAGATGCAGTTTTGCATTAAGGTTCCAAGTGAGGTTGGAACTGCAGTTAGAACCAAGTGTATAAGGTTCCAAGTGAGGTTGGAACTGCAGTTGGAACCAGATGTATTAATGGACAGAACTGTTTTAAAATTAAATGTACTTGAAAATAATTCACACGCACATTTAACAACGGAGTTCACCTAACTAGGCTACGTCTCCGGGGCACTTACCCAGATTATGATATTATAAAAAGCTTACAATATATGACTCAAGTCTTAATGAAAAACTTAGACTCCCTCTAGGTTTTTCTGCCTATCACTATATTGCTCCTACTCTATAACTATCAAATATAAATCAATGGCATCCCACCATTGTTTTCTTTTTGAAGCTCTCGTGTATTCTCTCTAGAAAATAAGTTCTTTATAATTTAGAACACACACTTTTTACAAGCTATGTTATCAACTATTTATACAAGTAAAATAATCTTCTTTCTTTAGGATCTTGAAGATTGCTTTTGACTTGTTTTGATTGGCTTCAATCTTTCCATGTAACGAGACTCTTCAGCGTAGGATTGACTCCAATCTTCATAAGTTAATACCTGTTAAATAACTAGCTTGGAAATAGGAGTTAGTCTTTTCCTATAACTAGAAAACATATAAAGATAATATCTTTTAGAGATAATATCTTTCCATATATATATGAAACACCTAACTCCATATTACATTCAATCTTTAAACGAATTATACTGAATATAGATAAGGAACAAAAGATTGAAACAAGTGATAAGGACAAGCATAAGAATAGAGATCATATTTAAAAGGAAACATAACCTTATAAACTTATCTCTTTATATCTTTTAGAAAACATCTTTCCTTAACACTTTGATATTCTCAATTTACGCATATTAAACCTTTAAGATCATATGAGAATATATCCTGCATACTGTAGAACAAATATTAATCAATAAAGAACAGTAATGCAGTTTTACAGAACTAGACAGAATTCTGCTGAACAGCAGGTTGCAACTGAGGTTGCAACTGGTACTTGAAACCACCAACGCTGTCTAAGCAGGTTGTAACTGTGGTTGTAACTGAGCTTACAACATTACTAGAAACCTATCAACATAGGTTGTAACTGAGGTTGCAACATTGCTTGAAACCTAACAACACCTGTCTTAGTTCATAATAAACAGATAGGATTATTTAGTGAAAACCATTAGACAACAAATAGAATTTAGACCAGGAATCTGGTCCTAACAATCTCCCCCTTTGTCATTGGTTTTGACAAATCATCTAAGTTTATATAAACACTAATCCACCTGCAATAAGTTAGCAGTACAGTCTTTTACTGTATTTCATTTATCAGTGCTTTTGTAACACCTATTTAGCTCCCCCTGCAAGTTAGAATAGCAGGTATCATATAAGCACATAATGTATCCATTCACAGAGTTTCAGAACAGATTTAATTTCAAACATAGTCATACTTCAAAAAAACAAATTGCAGAAATTGTGAGGCCAAACAATGCTGGCACAAAATAGTCTTAATACAGCAATTGTAACTGAAATTTAAAACAGCAACATAAAGTTTGAAATTGAAATTAAAGCTTGAAACTGTAGACATTAAAATGAACCATAAACTCATCTCCCCCTATTTGTCATAAGCCAGACAAACTAGTATGTCTGAAGACATGGTTTCAACTACGGTTAGAACTGCACTTAGAACTTCGCTGTGTGGGTTTCCAGAAAGCTTAGGGTTTCTTTGATAAGTAGAAAGAGAGAGAGAGTAAATCTGATAATAGTGATTGATTTGAAAAATAGAAGAGTTTAGTATAAATAGCAATGAAGTCCAAATCTTTTTACAATTAGAAAAAGATACACTCAAATCAATTTTGAAACAGAATCAATTTTAAAAAAACAAAGAAATCATGATGGAAACAGTTTTTCAGACAGATAAATCAAGCAATAAATAAAGATCAACATTCCTTGTAAACAGATATACCCAAAATTTGAAAATTCAAGAGTTGAAGCTTTTAAGGAAATTTGACTTGATTCAAGATAAAGATAGCAATTAGACAGATATTTAAGCTTTTGAAAAAAAATCTAGCAATTTACCCAAGAAGATATGTTTATCATTGAATAACTCTAATAAAGATTAGATTTTAGGAGCTTATATTGAGCCAATCCGTTTTTATCTCTACACAAAAACTAGTTTGATGATCTCAGCAAGGAAAGAGTATAAGTGATGTCAAAAATAACAAGACTTTGTCTTGGCAGTTATAGAAAAGACTGAGGTTTCAACTGATGTTGCAACTGAGCTTGCAACCAGTATTTTTAACACGAGGTTTCAACTGGAGTTGTAACTGAACTTCTAACCAGTTATTGAGAGTATGAGGTTTCAACTGAGGTTGCAACTGAACTTGCAACCAGCAAAAAAATATGCACTTTGTGCTTGCAACTCTATTACCAGAGAGGTTTTTAAGGACAAGTTACCTCACATCTGTTTTTGAGACACCAAAAAGCGGCTTTTTCAAAACAAAAACATCATAGCTCAAAATAAGACTTTAACCTTAGAAATAAAAATTATTAAAGGTACTCAACACAGACATATTTAGCAAAAGTATTCAATTAGATTGATAATGACATACCCCTATGTCACTTCTTAATGATTCAAACTTGTTTGTATCAAGGGGCTTTGTGAAAATATCTGCTAATTGTCTTTCAGTTGAAACATGTTCTAAAATTAAGCTCTTTTCTTCAACTAGTTCTCTAATAAAATGATGCCTTAGATCAATGTGTTTAGTTCTGGAATGTTGAACTGGATTTTTAGCTAAATCTATAGCACTTTTGTTATCACAAAACAAAGTTAATATTTCTTGTTTGACATTATAATCAGTTAACATCTGTTTCATCCAAATAAGTTGAGTGCATCCACTTCCAGCTGCAACATATTCTGCCTCAGCAGTAGATAAAGATATGCAATTTTGCTTTTTACTGAACCAAGAAACAAGGTTGTTTCCAAAATAAAAACAACCACCAGAAGTACTCTTTCTATCATCTATGTTTCCTGCCCAATCTGCATCACAGTAGCCACTTAGAAAATGGTTTGTATCTTTAGAATACCATAGGCCTAGGTGAAGTGTTCCTTTTACATACCTTAGAATTCTTTTGACAGCTAGAAGATGAGGTTCTAAAGGATTTGCCTGATATCTGGCACAAACTCCTACACTTAGGCAAAGGTCTGGTCTACTAGCAGTTAAATACAGCAAACTTCCAATCATGGATCTATAAAGACTTGGACAGACATTTTTACCTTTATCATTTTTGGACAGTTTAAGGGTAGTACTCATAGGGGTTCTCTTCTCTTTACTTTCACTCAGACCAAACTTTTTAACAAGATTGTCTGCATACTTACTTTGGCACAGAAAAATGCCTTTCTCATTCTGTTTAACTTGCAATCCTAGAAAGTAAGTTAGTTCACCTCCACCACTCATTTCAAATTCATTCTTCGTATCAGAAATGAATTCTTCTATCCTTTTATTAGAAGTAGAGCCAAAGACAATGTCATCAACATAGATTTGAGCAATTATTATGTCCTTTGTGGTTTTCTTAGTAAACAAAGTTTTATCAACTCCTCCTCTGTTAAAGCCTTTTTCAATCAAGTACTTGGTTAATCTATCATACCAAGCTCTAGGAGCTTGTTTTAGGCCATACAATGCCTTTTTCAACAAATAGACATGTTCAGGAAAGTTAGGATCCTCAAATCCCTTAGGTTGACAGACATAAACTTCTTCATTAATCACACCATTCAGAAAAGCACTCTTTATGTCAAGTTGAAACAGTTTAAAATCATACAGACATGCAAGAGACAGTAGCATTCTAATGGATTCAATTCTAGCTACTGGAGCAAAGGTTTCATCAAAATCAATTCCCTCAATTTGTGTATAACCCTGAGCTACCAACCTAGCTTTATTTCTGATAATAACTCCATCTTCATTACTTTTATTTCTAAAGATCCATTTAGTCCCTATAATATTTTTATTAGAAGGTCTGGGTACTAAAGTCCATACATCATTCCTTTCAAATTGGGACAGTTCATCTTGCATAGCTAAGATCCATTCACTATCTTCCAAAGCCTCTTTTATGTTCTTAGGTTCTAACTGAGAGAGGTAACAAGCAAAATGAACAACATTATTTCTCTTACCTCTGGTTTTCATACCTGAAGTGACTTCTCCTATGACATTGTCAAGAGAGTGGTTTTTCTGAGTCCTTACATAACGTGGCTTGCTTGTAGTTGGGATACCAGATCCTCCTTCTTCTTCTTCTTCTTCTTCTTCAGATTCTGCTGAATTCTGGGTTTCAACTGTGGTTCCAACCTCAGTTCCAACCTCAGTTGTAACTTCAGTTGCAACTGGACTTCCAACCACTATGGGAATTCCTGTTTGTTGAGTTTCTTCTTTCCCTTTTTCTGCAGTCTCAGGCTGTTCATCATCACCTATAATCTCATCAACAGTTTTTAGGTCATCAAATAACACATTATAAGATTCCATAACACAGTTTGTTCTTTGATTAAAGACTCTAAATGCTCTACTATTCTGAGCATAACCAAGAAAGATTCCTTTATCACTTTTAGAGTCAAATTTACCAAGATGCTCCCTATCCCTGAGAATGTAACAGACACATCCAAAGACTTGAAAATACTTAACATTGGGTTTTCTACCTTTCCATATTTCATAAGCTGTCATGGAAGTGCCTTTAGTAATGTAAACCCTATTAACTATATGACAGGCAGTATTAACAGCTTCAGCCCAAAATCTGTTGGCAAGTTTCTTAGAGTTAAGCATGACTCTAGCCATTTCCTGAATGGTTCTATTTTTTCTTTCAACTATACCATTTTGCTGTGGAGTCTTAGGAGCAGAAAACTCATGACTTATACCTAAGGAGTTGCAGAATTCTCTAAACTTGATGTTTTCAAATTCAGTTCCATGATCACTTCTAATCCTAGCAATATTACCACTGATGGAACCTTTTTCAAGTTGCAGTTTTAAGCACAGGGTTTTGAACAGTTCAAAAGTTTCAGACTTATCCTTTAAGAATACTACCCAAGAGTATCTAGAAAAATCATCTACAACTACCAAAATGTACTTCTTACCACCTATACTAGCAGTTTGCATAGGCCCCATCAGGTCAATATGAAGAAGTTCTAGGACTCTCTTAGTGTAGATATGACTAGTACTTTTGTGAATACTTTTGGTTTGTTTGCCTATAGCACAATCACCACAGACACTCTGAGTTTTAGCACTAAGTTTAGGAATTCCTCTTATCAATTCCTTGTTAACAAGCTTATCTAAGGTTTTGTAATTCACATGCCCAAGCCTTTAATGCCAGATATCCACATTATTAGTAATGGCTTGATTACACCTACTTTGAGGCAATTCTTTTTCAACTTTTTCAAACACATAGCAGCTGTTGGTTGATCTAACTCCAGTCATGATTAAATCATTGTTAAGATCAGTAATTAGACACCTATTTTTGTTGAATTTAACAATCATCTTGTTGTCACATAGTTGACTAATACTAATAAGATTAGCTTTTAGTCCATCTACAAGAAAAACATCATCAATATTAGGCATTCCAGGTTTGCTTAATGTACCTTTACCAACAATTTTACCTGTATCTCCACCTCCAAACACAACAGTGTTACCTGTAAGAATGGTGACATTTTTTAGGAGACTTGCAGTACCTGTCATATGCTTAGAGCATCCACTGTCAAAATACCAATCATTAGAAGTAACAGCATTCAAAGAGTTAATGACAGCTTTGTTGTTAGCAATTAAGATAGCTTTTTCTTTAACTTTCCAGACCCAGTTCAAATTTTTATTAATAGAAGCTAACCAGGTTTTCTGAGAAATATACCTTCTGTTTCTTTTCAAATAACACTGGATTTCAGAATGACCAGGTTTCTTGCAGAAATTACACAGCTTCAACCTAAAGTTACTTTTATTCTTAAAGCTATTCAGTTTATTCATGGTTGCAACTGAGGTTATAACTGAGCTTCCAACCTTCTTTACAAAAACCTGAGTTTTATTCCTGGTTGCAACTCTGGTTGCAACTGAGCTTCTAACCTTGTTTTCAAAATTATGAGTTTTAGCTTTAGCAACAGATTCAATAAAGGTGGTTTTTCCTGTACTTTTACCACCATAGTACCCTAGACCACTGATATCTTTAGAGCCTCTAGAATATGACAACATGTCATCTAATTTTTCTGAGGCAGAAACATTCATCAGTTTTATTATCTTTTTAGTTTCAGTAAGTTCATCCAGTTGTAGTTTAAGCTTCTCAGTAAGACTTTTAACCTCATCCTTTAGATTAACATTAAGTTTGCTTATGATCAAGGATTGTTTACTCAGACATTTATACTTTTCATAAAGAACAAGATATTGCTGAGAAATGTCTTCATCAGAAGGTTCTTCCTCATCACTGCTATAGATTTCAGGAGCAGTTGTAACTATGGTTGAAACATGTTCACAGTCACTTTCATAAGTAGGTTCTTTTTCAGTGATTATTCCCATAAAATTAACAAAATTAGAATCATCCTCTTCATCACTGTTGCTCTCAGAATCACTATCACTATTAGTGGTTATATAAGCATTTTTGTTCCTTTTTAAGGTATTTGCACACTCAGCCTGAATATGACCAACCCCTCTACATTCTCTACACTGAATCTCATTAGGCTTATAGTCTTTATTATCCTTTTCTTTAGAATTCCACTTTCCTGTAGAGTTATTATTGAACCTGGATTCTGTTTTAAGTTGATTATCCCTTTTCTGAAAATTTTTAGAAGAACCAGTATCATCCTCTTTTCTCTTATAAAACTTTTTAAAAACCTTTTTAGCAAAGAAAGCCAGCTGTTCTTCATCACTCATTTTATCACAGACATTAGGTTCAGATTTCTTAGCCTGAAATGCTATTCCCTTTTCTGGTCTTTTATGTTTAAAGAATTTCAGCTCATGAGTGCTTAGATTTCCTATAAGTTCTTCAAGTTTAAGATTATCTAAGTCTGTAGATTCTTCAATAGCTGTAACTTTGATTTCAAACCTTTCTGGGAGTGACCTAAGAGTTTTCTTAACAAGTTTAGCATCACTGTATTTTTCACCTAAGGTTCCAGCTTGATGAGCAATGTGGCAGATTCTACCATTAAATTGTTCAATATTTTCATCTTCCTCCATTCTTAGGTTTTCAAATTGAGTAGTTAACTGTTGAAGTTTGAAAGCTTTTACTTTAGTAGTTCCTTCAAAAGTAACTTGCAAAATATCCCATGCCTCTTTAGCAGTTTCACAGTGAGAAATATACCTGAATACACTGAGAGTTACACCAGCAAAAATCAAGTTTATGGCTGTTGAGTTGGCACTTGATTTCCTGTCTTCATCAGCAGACCATCTGTCTTCAGGTATAAAAACCAGTTCTCCTTCACTATCAATGGCAGTTGGAGCCTCCCATCCATACATCACAGTTTTCCATGCATGTTCATTCTGCTGTTTGATGAAGGACCTCATTCTGATCTTCCATACTCCATAGTTTACTCCTCCTTCAAGCAATGGAGGTTTGTTGAAGGCGTTTCCTTCCCTCATTAAGTCCATTTTTACTAGAACACAGGATCAACACTAAGTAAAGTCTAGTGTAAAGCTCTGATACCAATTGAAATTTCTATCCGCTGTTCTAGATGCAGTTTTGCATTAAGGTTCCAAGTGAGGTTGGAACTGCAGTTAGAACCAAGTGTATAAGGTTCCAAGTGAGGTTGGAACTGCAGTTGGAACCAGATGTATTAATGGACAGAACTGTTTTAAAATTAAATGTACTTGAAAATAATTCACACGCACATTTAACAACGGAGTTCACCTAACTAGGCTACGTCTCCGGGGCACTTACCCAGATTATGATATTATAAAAAGCTTACAATATATGACTCAAGTCTTAATGAAAAACTTAGACTCCCTCTAGGTTTTTCTGCCTATCACTATATTGCTCCTACTCTATAACTATCAAATATAAATCAATGGCATCCCACCATTGTTTTCTTTTTGAAGCTCTCGTGTATTCTCTCTAGAAAATAAGTTCTTTATAATTTAGAACACACACTTTTTACAAGCTAGGTTATCAACTATTTATACAAGTAAAATAATCTTCTTTCTTTAGGATCTTGAAGATTGCTTTTGACTTGTTTTGATTGGCTTCAATCTTTCCATGTAACGAGACTCTTCAGCGTAGGATTGACTCCAATCTTCATAAGTTAATACCTGTTAAATAACTAGCTTGGAAATAGGAGTTAGTCTTTTCCTATAACTAGGAAACATATAAAGATAATATCTTTTAGAGATAATATCTTTCCATATATATATGAAACACCTAACTCCATATTACATTCAATCTTTAAACGAATTATACTGAATATAGATAAGGAACAAAAGATTGAAACAAGTGATAAGGACAAGCATAAGAATAGAGATCATATTTAAAAGGAAACATAACCTTATAAACTTATCTCTTTATATCTTTTAGAAAACATCTTTCCTTAACACTTTGATATTCTCAATTTACGCATATTAAACCTTTAAGATCATATGAGAATATATCCTGCATACTGTAGAACAAATATTAATCAATAAAGAACAGTAATGCAGTTTTACAGAACTAGACAGAATTCTGCTGAACAGCAGGTTGCAACTGAGGTTGCAACTGGTACTTGAAACCACCAACGCTGTCTAAGCAGGTTGTAACTGTGGTTGTAACTGAGCTTACAACATTACTAGAAACCTATCAACATAGGTTGTAACTGAGGTTGCAACATTGCTTGAAACCTAACAACACCTGTCTTAGTTCATAATAAACAGATAGGATTATTTAGTGAAAACCATTAGACAACAAATAGAATTTAGACCAGGAATCTGGTCCTAACAAAAAATAATATACAATTATCAAACAACGTGCTACAAACTAATAAATATAAGCTAAATCGTTCTTTTTTTTGGCTATGATAATAAAAATGCATACATAGTCGAGAAAGTGCATACTCAATCGAGAAAATATATACACAATCGAGAAAAATGCATACACAATAAAGAAAAATGCATATACAATACATAAAAATGCAAACATAATATAGAAAACTGCATACACAATCCAAAAAAGTGCATAAACAATCAAGAAAATGGCATACATAATAAGAAAAGTCCATAAATAATACAAAAAAATACATACACAATAAAAAAAATACATACACAATCGAGAAAGTGCATCAACAATCGAGAAAATAAATATACAAATCAAGAAAAGTGCATACAGAATACGAAAAATACATACACATTCGAGAAAACTGCATAAACAATCCAAAAAAATGCATAAACAGTCGAGAAAATGGCATACAAAATAAGAAAAATACATACATAATAAGAAAATTGCATATATAATACAAAAAATTACCTACACAATACAAAAAGTGTATAAAAAACAAGAAAAGTGCATACAAAATAAGAAAAATATACACAATCGAGAAAATGCATACACAATCGAGAAAGTGCATACACACAATCGAGAAAATACATACACAAATCGAGAAAAATGGATAGACAATTAGAAAAAAAACGTACACAATGCAGAAAAGTGTATACACAATTCAAAAAAAATACACACACAATCGAGAAAATGATATACAAAATAACAAAAGTGCATAAATAATACCAAAAAGTACATACCCAATATAAAAAAAAATGAATAAACAATAAGAAAATTGTTTACACAATAAGAAAAATGCACACAAAATCGAGAAAGTACATAAACAATCGAGAAAATACATACACAAATCGAGAAAAGTGCATACACAATCCAGAAAAATGCATACATAATCCTAAAAAGTACATACACAATCCATAACATTTTTTTGTTTTGTTTTTTTGTGATTTTAGATATTTTGGATTTTTCTTGGTTTTTGTTAATTTTTTTACCATTTTTCGGATTCCCGACTTTTTTGAAGGTTTTTTCATTTTTTTTTTTGTGATTTTGGATTTTTGGATTTTTTTTATTGTTTTTTACCATTTTTTTGAACGTTATTTTTTTGTGATTTTGTAATTTTTGTAATTTTCTTGTTTTTATTTTTTATTTTAAATTTTTTTTACCATTTTTTGAGTTTTTTCGGCTTCCCGACTTTTTTGAACTTTTTTCTATTTTTTTGTGATTTTGGATTTTTGGATTTTTCTTGAGTTTTTTTTTTTCATGTTTTTATTTTTTATTGGGTAATTAGGTGAAAGACCAATGTTTAATTATTTTTTCTTAAATAGTTTTGTTTTTACATAATAATCCTTAATTAATTCTATATTTATTGGATTTGTATGTTTTGTGAATAAAAGTTTTAAATTATAATTTGTGATAATTAGATTTGAAAAATTATATGTTTTGATAATTTTCCCATATATTAATCATATAGTATTATTTGCTACTAGAATAATCTCATTTGAAGAAATTAAGAAACATGTACATGAGAGTGCTACTGTTCTTTTCACTTCTCTCTAACTGTTATGGGTTTTTTGCATTTTTTATATTATACTGTTGATTTTTTACGATTTTGTATACTAAACTATCAGATTATTTAATTAGTATATCATAATACCATTTATCGGTAATTTTATATACTAAGAATTTGTGGTAACAAAAGAATTCATCATTTGTCCTGAATTTCAAGCTAAACTTGAAAATGTTAATGGGTTTGTACATAATTACTCAATGATATGGAATGAGCAATGATAAGTTTGAGGTCAGTAGCTTACATGGATCAAGATATTCAATTGATATTACGGAAGAAAGAAGAAAAAATATGGGTATAAGATGTGACAGTCGATTGAGCGGAAATTATGTGACGAAAGTGTATAAAATCACCGAAAAATTATATTATGATTGTACTAATTAAATAATTTGGTTGTATAGTGTATAAAATCGTAAAAAGTTAATAGTATGGTATAGAAAAGCGAGAAAAAAAAAACCCAACTGTTCGTATACATGTACTTCAGTTCTTGTAAGAACATTCCTTGGATTAATAATTTTGGCTGAGTTTAAAAATAAAATGGTCTGCATCCGTCTATTTTTTTTATCACAACAATACGATGTTTATATCTAAATGGATGAAAATGTAATTACAGGTTCAGTTTAGAATTCGTTATTATGAATCCAATCCGAACACTGTCCAATCTGAATCTCATTTTATCCAAAACATTCTGAATGTCATGTCCGTTCGAAATTATATTTCAAGGTTTAACATAATAGTTATATTTCTCTATAATTCCAAGTTATATTACTAAAGTAAAAGTAGAAATAAGATCTGATTGGATTAAAGTGGGTTCGAATCAAGACAGGCAGTGACTTAGTCTCTCTAGTTTTGTTCAGTAAGACGAATGTGAATAATTATCAATCACCGACAAAAACGTCTCGTTTGAACTTGAACCCAATCCAGATACTCAAGCATATAGAACCCTGTAAAGATGTATCCAGGGACCAGATTTATATGAATATTTTTTTTTATTATTAAATAAATCAATATTCAACTCACTCATCGGAAAAAGAAGAGTCCAGTTTCAGTCCCATTAAACATAAAAGCTGTGCTAATTATAGAAAAAAAGACACAATAATAATACGATAGATTAAATATACTCCACCTCATCAGCTACAAGTCTACAACACCAAATTTTTGGTGCCCAGAAAATTTTCATAGGATATAATATTTTAAGCTGTACACAGATAAAGCAAATCAGCATTCACTATAAAACCAGATAAAATCGAACTTTCGCCAGCTTTAGAAAAGATTAGAACTAATAATTGCTACAAAACATAATAATTTAGCATAATGAGCACTAATTTTTTTCATATAAGCGGTATAATAGTTGGCTTTTCGACATCTGAGGTTCCCTTTCAAGAACAGAAATCACATCCTTGACTGATATGGCGCGGGCCACTACACTCAGTGGCATGCCTTGGCTTCTCAAAGACTTTCTACTCGACCCTTCATAAGACAAACAAGAGTAACTAAAATCAGAAAATAGTTTAATGATTAAAAAAGGTAATTGCAGTAATGTATAACTGGTTCATCATATACGCCAGACAGAAATGATCCAACTGCGTTATAAAGCTATATTAGTATAGTCGCAGAGAAGATTAAATCGAGTAAATTACAGATATGATTCCCATACTTGAGAGAAACTTTGATTTAGTCCCCATAGTTTCAGTTGGACTACTGGTCCTCGTAGTTTAAACAAGTTACACTAGTGGTCCCTAATAGTTTAAACAACAACAATATTGGTCTATCATAGTCCCAACTCCCAATAATAAACACAGACGTCCCCATACTATCGGGGTTAATAGTGTTTATACATGGGGACCATTAGTATAACCTACTAAAAAATTGGGGACTATTTTGTAACCTACTCAAAACTGCATGACCAAATAGAACTTTTACCAAAGGCATGGGAAGAATCAGTGATGGTATTCCATCTAAGGGATCAACTGAAAATTTGATCCGTAATAAGGAGATTATTTTTGTACTCCCCTCGATCAAATCTAAACTATGAAAAATGCTACTGAAATACTATATAAAATGAAATACTGTGAAAAAAAGGTGATGAAAAAGCTATATTCTGAGTATATAGTAATTTTGACTAGTTGTGCATGGCAAAATCAAGGTGTGAGAAACTGATAACCTTGTTTTCCTAGAATCTAGCATTAAAAGTCTGGCCGACAAGGATTGTTCAACCATGGCTGAACAAACTTACCAACATCGGAAGCAGAATTTTGTTGTCTCTCTGTTTCTAAATTTTCTCTTGAAGCATTTCCAAGGGAAGAAGAAGGCTTGCTATTAACATCTTTACTCTGCTGAGAACTAAATGCCACGTCACTACCACCTTCGCGTTTCTGCCGTGCTTGCTCAGCCATTATTTGCCATTTTGACAACATATCGTCACCACCTACAGCAGCTCGGGCAGCAACATTTGCAGCATTTGTTCGCATTTTATCATCATCATCTTTGTTTACCGGTGCCTGCTGCTAAAATAAAGAACACTTATTTAATGGTAAAGCTAAGATTCTAATTTCTTCTGAATGGTACTCTTATAAAAATTACTAATAAAACAATTAGCGTTAAAGATTGCCAAAAATTGAGACTAAACATGCTACCTTCAGTGATTTTGCACGACCATCATCCTTCTCCTTATCTCCATCAACTCCATCGCTACCTTCTGGCTGCACTTAAAATAAAAGCTCAATAACTTTTAATATATGAACAGTTAACGAGGCAAATGTATATTTGTATTTGGAAGACAAAATCAACCTCATTGGGCTTCTGGAGTTTTTCTGCTTCAGATTGTTTTTTATCCCATTCCTCCCTGGCTTTTTGGTTAATTTCCATAATTTGTTTTCGAACATCTGAGGTGACAATAGTTCGGTGCCTTGACTTCTCAATATCAACCCTCTACAGGATTTAAAATGAACGTATCTTAAAAAGAGTGACAAACCAGACACGGATATAAAAAATAAAATAACACTACCAACAGGCATTCAGTATTTCATCCAATTTAAGCTCAAATACAGCATTACAGAAAAAGCAAATGAGAGTTTCACTACTGACCTGTTTGGACAGTCTGATCAAACTACTTATCAATCCGCGCATTCTTTCCTCCACACTCTGGTCATACTAATGCACAATATGAGTCTTGCGATAAAAACAAAACAAGAAAGAAATAACAAAATCTGAAGTGATGTGTATCTAACCAAGGATAAGCATTTCTCCACATCACTATTAATCGTCTCCACAGCACATTTTGACACTGAAAATTTCACATATATACAACGTCAAGCTACACTCCGCTTTTACTTTAGAAGTACAAAAAAATTGCATATAATTTTAGAACATTACTTATTTCTGCCAATTTATTTTGAAGTGGGATTTTCTGCAAAATCAGTCTTTCTTCCTCTTCTTTCGCAACCCTTTGTGATGCTTCTGAAACACGACTGTCCTCTTTTGACCCAGAAAACAATTGTTCTTCCTCTTCCTAAACAACAATGCAATATTTAATAATTATAAAAAGGCTGTACTATAATGATAAACGTAACACTGTCAAGCATATGGGGATAAGCATACCCTGAGATTAACCCCACTAACAGCAGTCACATCATT